>DWON01003350.1:0-18230 GCA_018251015.1 Phocides pigmalion okeechobee
TGCGCCCCCCGCGCCGCCCGCGCCGCCCGCGCCGCCCGCGCCGCCCGCGCCCGCGTCCAGGTGCTGCATGAGCGCCTCCACCACGCTGTACGAGTACTGCGCCTGCCGACCACTTGACGCTTTCACTCCGGCGCCCACATATTGCAGACGGCACTAAACTGAAGCTGTTTTCTCTAAACCCAAGATGCGCCGTCGACTAACAAAAATATAATATTTTTAGCATCCGTGCAGCATCTATGAATACACAGACGTTGTTTCCGCGCGCGACCTTATAGAGTTTTCGCTAATAGTATATGACCACTTTCTAACACACTTGCTGATGACAAGAGGACCGGTTCACATCTCGTACAGAGAATTACGATTGCTATCCAGCGCAAGAACGTAGTCAGCTTCTTGGCACTGTATGACCACGGACACCTGAAGATTGGCTTAGCTTTATATATTTTTTATTTATTATTTTATTATAATATGTATTAAAGTAGTGAATGACATATTTAGATTAAACAACGGTTTATTCAAAACTCTGATATTTAAAATACTTAAAAAGGAAAATTATTTACAATACCGAAAAAGAGAAATAATAAAAAGTATTGAATTATAACAACAATTGATAATAAAAAGCCCAAAATCTCTTATTCCTATACCTTCTCCTTCATCTATAAAAAATAAAAAAGAAAAAAAATTAAGAATAAAATGCGACAAAATTGAAAATGTACCTGAATGGAGAACATGATAATTTTGAAGGTGTGCACGGCGAAGTCGTTCGGCACCCACAGCTCGTGGCGGTCGAAGTGCCTGTAACGTATACAAATGATAAATATTTACATTGAACCATGTTGCCTAGCAACATTTACGTTGCCCAGCAACATTTACGTTGCCCAGCAACATTTACGTTGCCCAGCAACATTTACGTTGCCCAGCAACATTTACGTTGCCTAGCAACATTTACGTTGCCTAGCAACATTTACGTTGCCTAGCAACAATTGCGTTGCCCGACAACAGTTGTCGCCTAGGAACAAGCGCGTTGCTAGCAACAGATTCATTGCATAACAATGTTGACAGTTAACAGATGTTTCCCGCTGATGACATGTTTCTTAATTTGACAGATTTAATTATATTTTGCTAGAGCACCACAATCATCGCCTTTATAATGCACCGTGAAGCAACTCAAGAGTTTCGGTTGCAGGGCTATGGTTGCCGGCTACACTTACAAAGGGTCCTTAATTTGACATATGATAGAGCTACATTTCGACCGGGGAGGTACTTCGCTGTCGTCATAACCCGCGGTAAAGCAATTTTGGAGTTGCGGCTGTTGAGGCCGTCGAGTTATAAGTGGGTAGAAATTCCCCATAACCCGGTATCGCATCCACCTTATTGTATACCTTTAAAAGGTATTCCCTCTTACTAAAAAACTAGTAAATGGTGAATGAAGAATCATCAATTATGAATGAAAAGAAAGTCCATTGAGTAAAGGGAGTGATGTGTGAAGCACTGAAGGACACCGAGGAGGCATTTTGTGGGATGAAAACCTCACACCGGTATCGCTTCCACATTATTGAATCCTTTAAAAAGTTTAACTCGAGCCAAAAAACTGGTGAACAGTGGATGATGTGAAAGAGCACTGAGTAAAGAGAGAGAGGAGGGTCAGAGAGATAGAGAGAGAGGGGGAAAGAGAGAGGGGAAGATAGAAGGGGAGAAAGAGAGAAGGGCGTAAGAAGGGGGTGAAGATAGAAGGGGATGAGGAGAGGGAGGCGAAGAGAGAGGGGGAGGAAGAGAGGTTGGGAAGAAGAGAGAGGGGGAGAAATAGGGAGAAGAAAGAAGGTGAGAAAGAAAGACAGAGAGGGAGGGAGAAAGAGTTACGTGAGCACGGGGCGCAGCACGCTGCGGATGTGGCCGAAGGAGGCGCGGCCCACCAGCTCGCGCAGGCACGCCTCGGCCAGGCGCGGCGGCTCGTCCTCCACGCCGTCGCGCGCCTCCGTCTCCATGCACGACACCGTCTCGTACTTCTCCGCGCTCTGCTCGCCACACGACACATTTATCTATTTCAACTATTTATCTATTTATTTTTATTTATTCGTGTTATTTATCATTATTTATATATTTTATTTATCTATCCATCAATCTATCTATTTATTTATTTGGACCTCCAACAGGTTATGTATAATTAGGTGTACTAACGATTACAAGGCATCATAACGCGCATAATGATTTAAACATAAAAATATAATTTTTGTGTTTATTATTATATGTTCATGGTAAAAAAGATTTTCAATATTCTGGTTACTTACAGACAGGAAAAAAATGTTTTATTAATAAAGTAAATAAATAAAGTAAGTAATGAAGAAAGAATCTTCTTTGAATAAAAATAGGTTGATTTTGATTACCTGCATATTGTAGAGCAGAGAGGGGACAATTTTGTCCATATGCTGAGCTTCCCATATGTTCTCCACGAGGTCATCTGATACTGTCTTCCTGATTACACCCTGAAACAAATAAACACATCCGCTACTTTAAAACAAAAGGGCCACAAATCAAAAATATTCAAATTCCTTTTTATTGTAAAAATCAAATTTTGTCGGTAACATATCCGAATTAACCATTAAAAGCAGCAATAAAAATATAATCCTAACAGTGTATAACACCTGTTTATCAGTTTTAAAATTACAGAGCAATTACGGGCGAACACAAGTGCTGTGTTTACGACGGCGCTACAAGACCGGGGACTGAAGTTACGCCTGTGTATTCGTAGATGTGCTCCATGTACAATGACAAACATGACTGAAATCCTATCTGACCTCCAACATCTTCATCTGACCTTCAAAGTGTAGCGGCAATAGCCCTTCTCCAACCGAAATAGAAGTAATGCTTTACGACGGGTTATGAGGGCGGCGGTAGTGCCTCCCCGGTTGAACTACAGTTCTCCCACTTTTGAAATCAGTCCTCATACCTGCAAACCTTGGATCCCGGCTAAGCGTATCTTATCCCTCGTGGTCTTGTCACTGTGGTTACTGTGGCACATCGCTGAGAACTTCGATACGAAGAAGTCATATCGTCGGTGGTATGAAGGCGTATCTTCTTCTATGTTCGCGAAACGGACGAACTGGAAACAAAAAAGATGGTTGTCTGTAAAGTCGATACGGATGGACGGTACGGACGATAACGTCATAAGGAAACATTGATGAAAAAAATCATACTTTCATGAATTTAATTGAATTATTATCCCTGAATTATCATTATTATGTATAGTACAGAAAGAGTAAATTGAAAATTACATTTTTTCGATAATTTAACATTTATTTGCACTCGTTAATTCAAATATTTTATATTTGTATGATATACATATAAGATCCTCCAATCTGAGTTAGATAGGATCGAACGCTTCGGCAATTAAAATATCGGCAATAAAAAATTGCAATGTAAAAAGAACGTGGGGTGCATGGTATCAATAGAAAACTGTATTTACTTGAATAATTAATAATAGTTAAAAAAAGTAAATTACACGCTTTTATAGAAAATCCAACTAGAAAAAGTAAACTGAAAAAGCACCCCACGCTTTTTTTACATCGCATTTTTTTCTTATTTATACTTTTATAATTGGATTTTTTATCAAAACGTGTTTTTTAGTTTTTTTAACTATTATTCATTTTTCTTTTTTTTTTCATTTTACTGTATCATCAACGGTCCTTGATACGTGAGCAAAGTTTCAAATTAACCAGACATCTGGAAATTGGTGAAAATTAAGCTCAAAGAATCCGTTACATACATACATACAACCCAAGCTAATAAAAGCGTGTTAAAAAATTGAAAAATAAATAATAGTTAAAAAAACTAAAAAACACGTTTTTTTGAAAAATGATAATCATGAGTACCCCCGCTTTAAAGTATTACGTATAAATTCCTCGATTATATCAACTTTAATTAAGACATTGATATATTTGTAACAATATTTCGGAAGAGGTACCACCGCTGCCCTCGTAATTGTGAGGTGGGGTTGCCTGTTACACTTACGGTCAAGGCAACCATCTCAGTCCTCAGGAGAAGCAACGTCTCCTTGCACGACGTCAGGCAGGACATGTCATGACGGCAGAGACCATTTGATCAAGTAGACTGTACCCTCGTTTGCTACCTTATACCTTTCCGACACATAAACAAGGAGAACAAATCTTTCAACGCAAACTGAAAAACCTTTCAAAAAATTTGTAAATGAATAATATAATTTGAATTAGTACATACGTTAGTGTTTTACTCACACTCTGCGTCGCCAGTATTTGCAGCTGAGGGTCGGTGGACTCCAATAGCTTCTGCACCATCTTGAGGAAACTCTCCACGAACAGATTGAGGGTCTGAGAGTGACACGCTACGAGCAGTTGGTCCATCGCCTCCATGGCTATTATGACGAAACTGGAACGGCACGAATATTCCTTATTAGCACTTTCACTGCGGCGTCCGTTTATTAGAGTCAACGCAGCGGAAGGCGGCACTAAACTGGAGATGTTTTCTCTAGATTGTAGATACGCCGATAATTTACAGAAATGTTGTATTTTTAACATCCGTGTAGCGTCTACGAATATTCAAGACGTTGTTTCCGCTTGCAGTCTTGTAGTGCCGACGTAAAACAGCACTTGTTCGACCATAATCCATACAGATTTGTATGTACACATGTGTGTACAAGCCATAAGTGCGTTGCGCCAAGTAATGTATAGTAGTGTCGTACGCCGCAGTCAGTGTTAAAAACGTGTTACTCGTACACGTTACTAGTCCAGACTAAGATTGTCGCCTCGCTTGTATAACGCACTTTTGTATAACCTTTTGTATTTTGTATACAAAAAACTGTATCGCGGCAATGAAATAGAAACTTTCCAAAGACGGCACTATAAATACGTTCTCATCGTAACTTTAAAAGTACTACAGAAAACCTTCATATAAATTTGCTAATCAATACGATGTAAGGACGCGTGCATTATTAATGCGACTAGCTTTATTTTCTTAGGCAATTTGCCACATGCCTACTGAAGTGTCCAAGGTTTTATGAAATCAACAGAAACCGCACCGGTAAGGCAGACTCAGGTTTGGTCGTTCATCGCTCTATGGAGAAGCTACGCTTGGCTTTTCTCTACGAGATCTAACCAGAAGAGGAAATCCGTTGACGAACCAAAATCACCGACATATACCCGATATAGACATTTTAGAAGGTGGGAAAACCATATTTCGACCGGGGAGGTACCACCTGCGCTCTCATAATCCCCCGTTAAGCATTTCATGTGTTTTGGTTGGAGAGGTGCGGTTGCCGGTTACACTTTGAAGCGAGGTGAATATCTTAGTCCTCAGGAGTAGCAAACGTTCGAGCTCAGATAGGATTTAGGTCGTGTTTGTGGTTGTACGTGGATATCTATGGGCTGCGAATACTTAACATCAGGTGGTTTGCATGCTCGTTTGCTACTCTTGTCACATAAAGAAATCATCTCAGCCTCCCCAATAGACCTCCAACGTTACCGATTTTGTACGGCCAACTACTCCTGAGGACTAAGATGGTTGCCTCGCTTCAAAATGTAACCGGCAACCGCACCTCTCCAACCGAAACACAAGTAATGCTTTACGGCGGATTAAGAGCGGCGGGGGGACCCCCCCCGGCAAAAAACAAGTCTTCCCCCCCTTGTGGTCAAAATACAGTTCTCCCACCTTTTGTGATAATGAATAGCAAGAAAATGCAACTGTTCAATGCATTTTCTTCTATCACCATTAATAGATAAACTTTCAAGCACAAGGTTAACCTTCAGAATTGATCTATAGCATGCTCTTGATAGGAATTATCTCGAGTGTTCTATACTACCAGTGATATTACGGAACTAGATGCAATCTCCAACTTCGTCCACAACTTCAAATTTTCAGATCTCATGACTGTTTTTTGGGTTTTATAAATAGCAAAGATATCATGACCGCGATTCTTTTATCATTGTCTCTTGTCTGTCTATCTTTTACCATTTGTCTATCTTTGCCTTATAAGAAGATAGAAAGTAGAAGGCGGCAGAAGTGAAATACTATTTCATATACCGTAATGCTTCTATGTACACAATATTCGACGTATAGCTATCGGGAATCAAAGTAATCAACTTTCCTAGATTTACTAACACGCGACAAAGCCGCACAAAGCTATCCGTATAAAAAACAGCTTACACGAATTTCCAACTTTTAATTAGACAACTTTTTGTATTTATAAGCCGATTGAAATGCAACATACAACAAATGATAATTAAAGGTTACTGCAATACATTAGTATAAACCGCAACTAAATCGATAAGTCATTTCTGAGATTAGCGTATAAAGGCTTAGAGTGAAAAAGTCTTACAACTTTTGTTTTGGTTTGTATTGCATTAATAGTGGTCCCAAATAATATTCTTCTTATACATATTCGATGACAGATAGCTATCAGTTACTATTTTATTATTTGTATGGATACAAGGACCAAACTGTAATATTTTCAGAGACCCGAGGGTATTATTTAAAGGTGAGAGAACTATAGTTCCACCGGGAAGAACTATAGAGAGACCGGGAAGGAAGGGACCGAGAGAGGGACTGCCCTCACAATCCGCCGTAAAACATTAATTGTGTTTCGGTTGGAAAGGTACGGTTGTCGGCTACACTTTGAAGTGAGGCGAATGTCTCAGTCCTCAGGAGTAGCAACGTATCTAAGTTAGAGCTTAGATAGGATTTCAGCTGTGTTTGTGGTTGTACGTGAAATTTTATGGGCTGCGACTACTTAACATCAGGGGAGGTTTGCTTGCTCATTTCCGCCCTCATGAGGTTGAATGAGATTTAGCTTGATCCCCTTAAACGTGTCACGTAATTGACGGACATCCCCAAAGACGAAACACCCTTACCCGTGGCGTCTTCTGTAGATATCCCTTGAAGCCTTCTGAAAGAGGTACTCGCCGATCCTATCCAGTTTCTCAGGGCTGGAGAGGGAGTAAAACGTGAGCTTCTCCATGTTGGACTTGACGAGACCTTCTGATGGAGAAGCCGGGAAGATGTTATCCACCAGCCGCTTGTACCTGGGCCGCAGCGCCGAGCAGCAGCCGCAGCAACCTGCAATAATCAAATTTATGTGTTACATTTGTCCGTTGCATTCATGGTTTTACCATAGCAAAGTAACTTTGATGTAATCTTCCAGTATTCAAAAGATCGTTAATTTGATTCTGATAGTATTGATACGTGAATTGGGTAGTACAAATATACGACGACTGAAAAGGTATCATCACCACACTCTCAATCCGTCGTGAAACAATTTTTGTATTTCCTTTGCTACTCCGGGATACATACTAACGAGGCGACTATCTTAGTCCTCAGGAGTAGCTACTATATTTAGGACTTCAAACAAGACTTCATCCCGTTTGTGGTTAGAAGTGGATGACATTGACCACCTATACTAAAGTGGTTTGCACAATCCGTGGCTACTTTTCTAACGAAAAACTTAGATTTTTTGCAACGCTAAGCTGCGCATACGAAACAACCTACTAACATTTGCGTTAAAGTTTATTTTTAATACAACATAGACTAAAAAATATTAGGTTTAATCATTTAAACCATTGGGACCAAGTCGCTTATCAATACAATAAACCACAAAATAGTGTTAGCAACCAATATTATAGTGATAAGTTAAAAGAGCTGTTTATCTTAACTAATCTCGTCGGGACGTCGAGAAAATAATCCCCTACTTAAATGTTAGTAATATAAACGGATGCATAGTCAACACATCACTTTTGATTTGATTTTGAAATCTTGAGACTGAGGTTGCATGAAGCGATTTTCAATACGCACGCGCGGTTATGAAAACACGCTTATAAGTATCTAAAAGTGGAAGAACCATAGTTCGACTGATTTGGTACCACTGCCGCCCTCATAATCCGCCGTTTAGTATTACTTGTGTGTCGATTAGAGAGATGCATTGCGATTTTAAGAGCAAAAATTTGATCGATATTTGAGATTGTCCACAGCATCCAATAATATAGATAGTAGCCAGAACTACACAGTCTGGCAATAAGAGATGCCAGTTATCCTGATATTCGAGTTTCGGGGGTAATTTTACCCAATCACATAATCGCACGCGATTTTTGAGTCGTTCAATAGAATATGCACGTACTCAACTAAGTTACATATTTCGAAACAGAAATTAATTAAAATACTAATGGCTAAAAAGATTAGAATTTGTTTCCTGCATCAAGTTAAAAAAAATACTACTTGCTTACTATAAATGTGCTATATTAGACCTAACAACACTACTGGAAATAAAACAGCTTTCTCGTAAATTTAGACAAAACAGCCATTAGGACAGCGCACGCGGTGCATCTGAAAATTGCTCCGCATCCATGGAATCACAGTCAATTTTATATTTTACATCGACACAGTAATCACACAAAGAAAACTTACATGTCATATAAACCGTTCTGCTTATGAAGAAACAGGTGCGATGAGCGATTTTGCTTACAGGCAACATTGCCTTATATATTTCACTTCTCTAAGTCTTTATTTAACGGATTACAAATAATAAGGGGCTCACTTATTGCAATACACACTTAGTGACGTTAAATTCTTACCTATACGTATATTTAATGAGTTTCAAAGTCAAGTAATAATAATTACTCAGTAAGTTGGTTTTTCGTAAGATAAAATTGTCCATGTTATACGTTGGTCACATGTTATTTGTTTGTGTGAGATAGCTCTAATTTGAGATGCTTATACGTTTTGTAATTACAATTTTTATAGGCCGAAACAGTGGTGCTTATATATCAATGGGTTAATTTAAAATTAACCCAACCATCAGTTGACAAACTTACATGTCATATAAACAGTTGTGCTTATGAAGAAACAGGTGCGATGAGCAACTTTGCTTATAGGCAACATTGCTTATTCTAAGTTTTTATTTAACTGTTTACGCCTTCTTTATTCTAATACACATTTAATGATGCAACTTTTAATAATCCCATATATTATGAAATATATAATTGTTATTGACGACATGCGTGGCATAGGGGTTACCAGACCGACCTGACACGTAAATGATTTTGGGTTCGATTACCGGCGACGCAGATATCTGAATGATGAATTCAGATTTCTCTTCTGAGTATGGGTGTTCTGGTATTTGCCTTTGTATGTGTGCTTGCCACACGCTATACAAGGAATTCTAGTGTGGCTCTGAGTGTGAAAAGGGTTATTGTTTATTTGTTTATATCATCGGAAATTTCGATGAATGACGTGTCGATTACACATTTTAAGTGTATATTTAACAACTAACGTAACGTTTAAGTTTAAACTAATCATCACGGAATTTATACACTTTACTATATAACTGGTACTTAAGATTAACGTCATTTAATCGCCGATATTTTGAACCAGTTGCATGGCTCGTGGTCACGGCTTAGTCGAATAGCTAACGTTTTGCATATGCGGACACGCTTAGTCACGTCACTGATTTCCTTTTTATTCTGCTATACTTTGAGTACACATCACCGGATATTTACTCAGACGAGCTGTTTTTTCATAAGATAAAAATATTCACGATTTTCTCTTGCTATAGCGTATAGCTTTGAGACACAAACATTTTATAACTCTTGGTAACAGTCACTATATTGTTCCCTCCATCCATCAGCCTGTACGTGTCCACTGCTGGACATAGGCCTCCCCCAGGTGCCGTATATATTACATTGTTAATATTGTATTAATTAATGACTTTGAAATTAGCACTCACATCTGTTATTGTAAAAAAATTGGTATAACACTTTATTGTTTAAATTATTCTACTACTAATACTACTAATTAAAAACGTAATTCATTAATTGTAATATAAAACTGTAAATTGTTTAAAATTATTTATATTTTATAAAAACTGATTTAAAAAGAGTGCCGAGTTTTTTTTTTCCGACGGCTTTTCTCCCGGTCAACGTTAGCCAACAGGCGCTCCAAGCCGATGTACTGACTTTACATTGTACCCTTGATTTTCTTTAAGCGTATGATTCGAATTTGAATTTGAATTTTCACAACTCTCTTTTCACACTCTTCACAATATCTCAAAATCCTTTGATGTAATAAGAACCATACCACTATATTTTTTCCCTCAATTATATTCAAAGCACAGAACACCATATTAACGTTACTATCAACCCTATTAATTAGCAGTAAATCACATATACGTAAGTTACATAAATAAACACTATAAATATAATCATTAGTCACTTATATGAGCAATTGACCACTTCACAACCAACATATACATATACATATACACCATAGTATTTAAATCTCATCTATAACACGCTAATAATAAAGTATACTTTAGTATACACATATCAATTTATTTTCCACACGTTAACCGTCCACACGATAGGACGTCGGGTAATACACTGACGTGAGTATAAGATAATATGTTAAAAAGATAAGAAAAGTTACGGCTCATTCACATTCGCGCTAAAATCTATAACTTCATTTTTTAATCATACCATTTTTATTCGAGTAATACAGTTTAAAATAAAAAAAAAACATTAAAAATTAAAATAAAATAATATTAAAGTATTTTATATCATTATTAGGTATATCACTTTATGAATGAAGTGACTATATAAAATCAATGTTGACTCTGAGCGTCCTGTTGGCTAACGTCGACCGGGGCAAAAAAGCTCGCTGCACTGGTTTCAAATCTGTCATTGATATATAAAATAATTATGTAGATGAATAAATAAATTAATAAATCTCTAAATCTGTCTGTTCGCGATAAGCTCAAAAAGTACTGGACGGATTTTTTCACGGTTTTCAACAACGGGTAGGGTCAGTCTCCTCAGGAAGGTTCTGGTGCATAATAAGTTAAGTTTATTCGTAAATTGAGCGAGAAATTAAATAATCTAGATTTTAGAATTATGTAAAATTAACACTAACGAAATCGCGGTACAGCTAGTATAACATAAGTAATAAGAAGAGAATTCCACAAGATTCATTATTGATTCTCTTTATAGAGCTCCCGCATGATTAATAAAAAATGATTACAATATTTATATTATATTTCCTGCGCCAAGAGAGCCGCGGGCAAAATCTAGCAAAGTGTCTACAGTGCAACCTCGATATAACAAATCGCAAGGGGACAAGTATATTCGTTATATCAAGTAATTCGCTAAACTGAGGTTTGTTATATTGAAGAAGGTTGGTCTAAAATTTGTTATAAAGAAGTAAAAAATTGTTTTATTCGCAAAACCTGTCGAATCGCATATTTTGGGATTAAGGGTCATATATTGGTGGGAACGTTATGTAGAGGTTTTGAGGAGTTGACAAAATTCGCTAATTGGAGGTATTTACACTTTTTTGAGAGTTGAAAATTCGTTATAAAGAGGTTGTTGGTCGCAAAAAAATTTCGTAATGTAAAGGGATATTTTACATCGCCTCTTGTGGACAACTCAAGGGGATTACAAAGAATTTGTTAAATCGAGGAAATCGTTATATTGAGGTTCGTTATATTAAGGTTGCACTGTATTACTATACATATATTAAAATTATTTTTCACAAATCATATAGACCGTCCATACCATAGTATGTCGGTTGATATAATGATGCGAGTACAAGATAATATAAAAGATAAGAAACGTTACGGCTCATCCACATTCTCGCTAACATGCTCAATATTTATAACTTGAAAAGCGAATATTCACGCACATAACAAGAAATTGTCACAAAAAATGTGCGTCACGTCAACACTGCAACGGATGGATGGATTCCTTGAATGTAACAGTCAACACTTTCCTTGCAGCGTACAACACTACTATGTATAACTTGGCGCAACGCGCTCGCGGCTTGTACATACACACCTGTCGTTTCCGAACAAATCTGTATGGAGTACGGGCGAACATAAGTGCCGTATTTACGTCGGCGCTACAAGACTGGGGCGGATATTACGTCTGTGTATTCATTCACACATACAGATGCTCAACAATATAATATTCCAGTAAATTGTCAATGTATCTTCAGACTAGAGAAAACAGCTCCAGCTTAGTTCCGCTTCCCGCAATCCTAACTCGATATTATTCGAGCGCCGCAGTTAAAGTGTAAACCGTTCCTCTTGATATAAATAAATAAATCATACAAATGTTACTGATGTGTGTATGTGAATGAGGCCTTATGTTATCAGTTAGTTTTACAAGCAGCAATACTTCGTCTAACACTAATCTTGACGTTGAACACGCATAGTAATCTGTGCTGATCTATTTTTTTAAGATTTACACTTAGACTGCGGCGTTCATAAATTAGATCAGGTCTACGTTGCGGGAGGCGCCACTAAGCTGGAGCTTATTTCCCGAGACTGAAAATGCGCCGACGATTTACTGAATATTGTATTTTTTAGCATCTGTGTAGCATCTACAAATAAACAGACAATAATATCCGCCCGCAGTTTTGTAGCGCCGACGTGAACAAAGCACTTGTGTTCGCCCGTAATCCATACAGACTTGTACGAACGACACAGGTGTGTGCAAGCCGCAAGCGCGTTACGCCCCGCAATACACAGCAGTGTTGCACTCTGTAGGGAAAGTGTTAATTACGTGACGCAATTTTGAATATTTCAGACCATTCCCCCACCTTCTTAATCTCACATGAGATTTATATAGGGCGACGGTGGGAATAACATAAATAATTTATATTAAGTACTTGGTAGAATTATTTCAAAATTGGGAATATAGTCTAAATGTGAGTTAATGAAAGTAATAGTAGAACATTAAAAATACATTTGAAACGAATTAGCACCTCTAAGGGTTGTAAAAAAAATGTAATAACTTTGAAGCTATTTTTAATTAAAATAATTTATAAATCCATTTTTTAGAAAATTAAAGGAAAAGAGCGTGCAAACCGCCTGATAAACAATTAGAATGGTGAAAGTATAGTTCAATCGGGGAGACACCATCGCAGTTCTCACAATCCGTCTTTAAGCAACATTTGTTCCGGTTCAAAAGGTAGCGTAACCGACTACACTTATAAGCGAAGCGACCATTTTAACCCTTAGGAGTATAAACACGTCTACGTACAGGTCGTATATGGTACAACAGTCCTGTTGGAGATTCTATGTGGATGTCCATGGGCTGCAGCTACTACTTAACATGTCCTGCGGCGTAAAACACTACTGTGCATTGTGCGGCGCAACGCGCGTGCGACTTGTAGACACCTGTGTACAAATTTGTATGGATACAAGAGACCAAAAGTGCTGTATTTACGTCGGCGCTACAAGTCTGCGGGCGGACACTACGTATCTGTATTCGCAGATGATACACAGATACTAAAAAATACAGATTTTCAATCTAGATATATAAACTCCAGTTAAGTTAATTGCGATCTAATATATGAACGACGCAGTCGAAGTGATAACACCAGGCAGTCTGCATACTCGTTTGCTACTCTTCTTAAATAAACTGACTCTATTCATGCCGTATGCATATCTTTAACCAACTCCACACAGAACCCGAGTACCACTTCGATCACCTGCCTCACTAGTCCTGAGGACTAAGACGGTCGCCTCATGAAAGTGAGCAAACCGAAACAACAATTGATTTACGCTAGAATTCAGTGGCAGTGGTACCTCCCTTACCTAGTTATCTTTTGTAGTAGGTACCTTGGTTATCTTTTGTATTGCTTCGTAGCGTTTAGTTAATTTCCATATTAAGTACAGTATTATTTAATCACTAAAAATAGTAAGGGACTAACTACGATAATAATTTAATTTGTAAGTGGCAACTAAGTAATGTATAAATTATATTCTACAGTTCGACCAGGGAGATACCGCCGTTGCCTTCATAATCCGTTCTTGTGTTGTGATTAGGTGCGATTGCGCATTACACTTAAGGATTAGAAAGGGGTAGATAATATAAATAGTATTCGCGTAAATGAAATACAAGTAAATAAACACTGACAATATTTTACTTCTATATAATAGTAAGGATAAGCTCTATATGCTATTATAAGTGGGTAGGGAAAGTACACATTAAACTGAATATATAAAAAAATATATATGCGGCTCCAGGAACATCGTCCTGTGTCCGCGCAGAAGTAAGACCACTCAAACGGACGTCCTTCCCGGGATCACTAAGTCGAGGTTCCACTCTTAAATGGTACCATTTTATTTATATTTTATATTTAAATCGACTACTTATGTTCATTTTAAAGAAACAATTAACGTAACTTTTTACGTTAATATAAAATTAATACAAAAAAAAAACATTGCTAGGCAATTTTTTTTTTCATTTTCGTGTCACTTTTTAACGAGATCGTACGAATATTTCCGATTGCCGATTCGCGTCCGGACCCTACGTTATGGGCACGTGCACGCGGGTGCGGTCTGAAACCACTGGCTCGCGACTGTAGTGACAGGCCGCCGCTAAAATTAAACCGGTCTGCGCGCTGAAATAGATATGCTGGAAAGGGCATCACCTAAAGTAGGTTAGGGCGCGTTTGACAGACGGTGCGAGGATGCGACATTGCAACTTTATGTGTAAAGAGAAATTAATTTTATGAACGAAAATAGTTTTTAACACACATCAAAAACGGCGCAATTCCGAATGTCTTTTTTCTATGATCATTACTCTGTACATCCTGAACCCATTTTGACGATTTTTTTTCGAAAAGAGTGTTTCGATCGTATTGTGTAGTTTCATTTAAATTTGATATTTTTTCCACTAAAATTGTTGTTTAGTTTAGTGTGATTATGAAGTCGACGGTCAGCGTACTTATTGGGTATAAAAAAATAGAAGTAAACAGACTCGATATCTGTCTATTTCTTCGTAATTGTTTCTCTCATCACTAATGGGAGGACCGATAAACGAGGAATCGTTTTGTATGTAATTAGTAGATAGTTTGTACAAAATACTTGGACAACGACAGTATATTATCAAAAAAGATTTATATATGAGAGTATGCATAGCGAGACCGACGCGGATGCGGGCAAGCTGTATGGCATAGTGATGCATGATTAAATATATGCCCATATAAGGCGTCCATTTCACTGTTAGTAGGCCAGTAAGCGTACCATCCCACGGAAAACCAAGTTACTTCAAACTAGAAATACTAGTAAATATAGTAGACGATGTCAACTATAAAGGGTGTCTATGTTCGCATATGTCTCAATCTCGATTCGTATTGTCCTACACACCATTCCACCGAAAAGCAATAATTACTTGAAGTTTGAAATAGTAGTAAATATTACTATATTACCATCTACTGACGATAGTGTAGTAGGCGGTGTCAACTATAAAAGTGTCTTTGTCTGTATGCGTCTCAATTCGGATTCGAATTGTCACGCGCACCATCCTAACGAAAAACACGAATTACTTGAAGCTATAAGTACTAGTAAATATAATAGACGATAGTGTAGTAGGTGGTGTCAATTATAAAGGCTGTTGTTGTCCGCATAGGCATAATCCCGATCCGCGTTGTCGCACCATCCGCATCGTGAAATCATTGCGCCTTAACATATTTTAATTGCTTTTCGTAGAATATCTGTTTTTACGTGGAGGCCACTTAAACGTGCATTTGCAGTATTTTATGTAATTAAAACATGTATAGACCTACATCTTATAGTAATCGTAAATTATCGACAAAGTTAAGCAACGCCGCTTGCGGTTAAGAGTAGGATAGGTCACCCAAAGTGACATAATTTAATTTAGCAGGAAACACATGGATGTTCTCAGGATGGACTTCAATCATATCTGGGGCAGATTGGATTGTAAATATTTTCAAACGAACAACTTGTTGATTAATCGCTACATAAATGCAAAAAAATCTCTTCCTGCTCGCTGAAATATTGTTAGAAAAGACTACATCAAGGTAGGTAAGGGCGCGATTACTGCATAGCGAACACTGCGACAATACGATTATGCGGTATTGAGGTGACTGCACGTAAAACAAGTTCTGAAGTTAAAATAGAAACATTTTTCTTCAAAGGGCAATGCCTTACTAAAATAGGGCATTTTTCTATTGTGGAATAAACCAGGCGACAATGTGGATATGTGACATCGGCTACTGTATGTCAAACGTTCTCTCGTTCGTCCTTTACTGACGTTGAACTATTTGACTGCAGCGCACATATATTAGATCGTGTCAGGATTGCGAGAGGCGGCACTAAATTGCAATTATTTTTTCTAGACTGAAGATACGCCAGAAATTCAGACAAATATTGTATTTTTTAGAATCCGTGTAACATCCAAGAATACACATTCGTTGTGTTGTGTTAAAGTTGTTGTCATCGAATCGGACGATATCACCTGATCGCCCCACCTGCCTATTTTGTTTTACCTGAACTTATCATAAAAAGGGACTGTAGTTCTAGCTCGGGACGCATTATATTCGGATGCGACGCAGTACACAAACCCCTCTCTATGACAATAGATTGTCATTTGGCAATGTAATTGCTATTGTGATGGTAACGCTAGATTGCTGTAATAGTTTAATTGAATCTATAACTTTATATTTAGTTAAATCCCTGCAGTATCGCTTCTGATGCCCGAAGCGCCTCCTATATTTCTATATGTGCTCTGTTCTCTCTATATTCTTATAAACTTTTTGTTATAACGATGCATTCGATATTTATTCCCTGGCTACTAACCACTAAGCATTTAGCAGTATAGTCGGCTTATATTTAATTTTATTATGTGATTATGGGTTGTCTTTTACCTAAGCAGCTGCTAACATTCCGTAACAAACTTTTGCCATCGGTTTTGCTTACAAAGTAGTCGATATTACGAAATTTCATCCCATCTTTCAACCCCTAATGTTACCTCCCTAAAGACTGAATCTCTAAACTCCCTTTCTTAGTGCTCGCTTGCGCTATATAAAGAACCTATCTGCAAGATTTCTACAGAATCTAGATTCTGCGATTGTCTGCGTGTTAATCTCTGATCTATCACTTACCTTATTTTTTATATGTATGTAAGTTACAATTACTCACCTTACCTGCTTAATATAATATGTAACATTTTGCCAAAAATAATGCAAGGATTATATCATTGTTTATTTAAATCAATGAAACATTGAGTAGATCTATAAATAACAGGAACAGTCGGGAGATAAATTGATAGGTATTTATTATGGTAATGGAAATAGCAAACGGGCTTGCAGTCCAGCTGAAGTTAACGAATATGTATTATCGTTTCATGTAAATCGCAACCTTGAAACTATAGAGGCGTATACACAAAATGCGTTTTTTATTGTTATGCCATTTTTCATTATTATGCGTTTTTTACTGCAATGCGATTTTACTAATACGTATACACAGGCTAATATTTTTCATAATAATACATGAAATACTTTTTCAAAAATGATGAAACGTTTATTAATACATTAAGCAAAATGCAAGCATCTTTTTAATTTCATAATTATAACTCCAATTAAGCTTAAAATTGACATAATCTAAATTTACCAAATTTTGACATTATTCTCTTTATATATATTGCTTCATTGTGTTTTAAATGTAATTATAATTATCACCATTGTATAAAATGTAAATTATACTTTCATAATATGCCAATTTAAAATTCAAACTATTGTAATATTATCGTATGTTTATAGCTAATTTAAATTGCTACACCCTTACAGGGTCTCATGCCACTGTATCAAATTTGTAACACCACTATGATGCATGACGCAATAAAGAATATAAATATGAATATTTTTTTTTGTCTCCTTAACATTTTCCCTGCGGCGTACAACACTGCTATGTAGTGGGGTACAACGCGCTTGCGGCTTATATACACTTGTGTTGTACGTACGTACAATTCTGTATAGATTACGGGCGAACAAAAGTTTGTTGCGGCGCTACAACAATATGGGCGAACATTAGGTCTGTGTGTTCATAGATGATACACAGATGCTAAAAAATACAATATTTCAGTGAATTATCGGCGTATCTTCTGTCTACAGAAATAAGCTCCAATTTAGCGCCGCTTCTGGATTCTATGTTCAGCGGTCCAGCGATAGTTTGATCTTTGACTCAATCAATCATCTTACTCTTACATCTTGTTACAGTTATGGGGTTTTGCATAATGAAAAGCCGAGATAATTTTTGCACACACTTAGTATATTTAACGGTCAGAATAACGTCCTACCCCCTACTTGTTTCTCGAAATGCCCTTTAACAATCTGCTATCCCCTTTATATAGTTTTATCATTGAGAGTCAAATATCGACTAATTACATTTAAAATGGCTAAATGGATACAAA
>DWON01003351.1:0-18229 GCA_018251015.1 Phocides pigmalion okeechobee
ATATTTACTTACATTATTTTTCTTTCATACATGCATCCAGTCATTACCTAGTTGCAAAAACTAACAATTACAAACATGATGACGATTGGATTATTATATTGAATTGAACTACATATTTAATTTCTCGCCCAATTTACAAAAAATAACTTATTACGCACCAAAACCTTCCTCAGGATTCACTCTAACTGTTGTTGAAAAAACCTAGGTGGATGGGTGAGGTGGGAGAACCATGTTTCGACCGGCGAGGTACCTCCGCCGCCCTCATAATGCGCCGTAGAGCATTACTTGTGTTTCGGTTGGAGAGATGCGGTTGCCGGCTACACTTTAAAGCGAGGCGACCATCGTAGTCCTGAGGAGTAGCAACGTATCTACGTTCGAGCTCAGATAAGATGTCGGTCGTGTTTGTGGTTGTACGTGGATGTCTATGGGCTGTAAGTACTTAACGTCAGGTGGTTTGCATGCTCGTTTGCTACTGTTATTGTAAATAAATAAAATATATTTTAATTTTGATAAAGCTCTATTCTATCAAAAAAATGTAAAACATTTATTATTACAACGCTTTTATTATAATTTATTAATTTCGAAAAAAGTTTGGGTGCGTGATGTCAATAGACCACTGAAAAACACCCCACCCTTTTTGTACATCTCAATATATTTTTTTCTTATTTTTATTTTTTTACTTGGATTTTTATAAAAGCGTGTTTTTTATGTTTGTTTAAACCATCATTTCTCTTTCTTCTTTTCATATAATTGCATTGTCATCGGTCCTCGATACGTGTGCAAAGTTTCAAATTAATCAGACATCTGGAAATTGGTGAAAATTGTGCCCAAAGAATCATACATACATACAACCCAAGCTAGTAAAACGTGTTAAAAACAGCGATCAATTACAATTCAATTATTTGTACAAAGATTGAGCATCCAACGTTGCATCGCGTTGACAACGCATCGCATATTCTAAACGCAAGGCGTCAATAAACAAGGGGCATTCAATGCAAGAGTAGCAAGAACGCTCGGTGTGGTCAAACAGACACTAGCGATGCGTCGCGTCACCCACAGACGCACTTAAACATAACTAATACGTAGCATGTGCCGTGCATGCGAATGCGTGCATGATATGCAAGTGCATTGCGCAGCGATGCTTGGTTTGTTGAGTCATGAGGGTTGTGTCGTTTAGAGTTTAAGTTCCTGGGAGATTGCTCCAGAAGGAGGGGAACGTGTGTGTGTGTGTGTGTGTGTGTGTTTGTGTGTGTGTGTTTGTGTCTTTATTTGGGTTTTCTAGCCTTAACAATTTAATTTATTTAATACATATTAAGGGGCGTCGTTAGATTCCACATCGCTAGTTTGGTCAGATTTTAGACTGGGTTTTTGTCAAACTATTACAGAAGCAGGGCAATCTTTTTGATTGTGTGTATGTGAGTGTAAATCTCTTTTTTTGTTATGAAGCTTTAAAAAAATATTTAACATTATACTAAGTGGTAGCAGTAGATCCCAGATTGTTAATTTAGATAGATGGTAGAACCGCAGATCTCCGCCGCCCACACAATCCGCCACGATTCTAGTAATCGGGTTCAAAAAGTGTGGCCGTAGGCTACACTTATAAGCGAGGCGACCGTGTTTGTATTGGATTAGCAATGCATTTACAACAAAGACAACCACACCTCTATACAAATCGCAATAGAAAATGGTGGGACCTACACACGATCGGGGAGGTACCATCACCTCCGATGATTTCAAACGAATATTATCGTGGAATTTATACGTTTTGCTATGTACCGGGTACTCACGATAAACGATTTTTGATTGCCGATATTGCCGAGTTTTTCACCGTGACCACGGCCCATGCAACTGGTTCAATATCAGCAAACAAAAATGAAAAACCCTTAAGTACCTGGTACATAGGTTTTAAAGGCTGTAGAGCCGTCAGAGCTCGCCCGGGGCGGCACCACCGCCACCCTCATAACCCGCCGTAAAGCAACATGTTCTTCATGCGTTGTTTCGGTTGGAGACGTGCGGTTGCCGGATACACATCATTGGAGGCGACCATCTTAGTCCTCAAGAATAGGAACGCATCCGCATCCATCCGTAACTAGAACTTCTGTTCTATTGAGATTGGACGTGGCTGTCCACGGGCTGCAGTGACCACTTAACATCAGATAACCTGCATGCCCGTTTCCTACTCTTCTCGTATATAAAAAAATGTCCATTACATAGGTACATAAACAACAGTACTCAATGACATTAATACATTGACACTAGAGATTATCTATGGAATACATCTAGTATGCTACATTTTTATTGATGACTTACACACGTATATTTGATGCCCAACAGTAGTGATCCATGACTTCTACTTTTATAGACGACCACATCCCCATTTGTGGACTACCTTACCTACATTTATGCCCTACGATGTCCCTATTGTGTCCCTCGACATCAGTATTTGTGATCCACGAGGAATCTTTTGGTGACCCACTACATCTCTATTTTTTACAACGACGTATCCTTTGGTGACCCAAAACATCTCTATTCTTAACCACGTTTACATTTGTGATTCATGGCATCTAAAATTTGTGATCTAAGACACGTATATTTATGATCCACATCTTTATTGATAACTCATGATGACTTTTTGGCAACATATATTGACCACGCCATCTCCATATTGCCACCCGATTGAGACCCAAGACAACGCTATTTCTGTCCAACGACATTTTTTTATGTAAGAAGAGTAGCAAATGAGCATGCAAACCACACGCACATTCACAGCCCATAGACATCCACGTACAACCACAAACACGACTGAAATCCTATCTGACCTCGAACGTAGATACGTTTGAGGACATCTTCATAAGAGACCAAACCATTTCCACCTTTAATCTACAATATTTACATTTGTGAGTGATAACATCTACCGAATAATTGAAAATCAACTGAAAGCCAAGTAATGACGCCGCTTAAAAATAATTTCTAGGAATGATTTTTATTTTTTAGAAATCAATCACTTTTAATTAAAAATTCAAATCGTGTATGACAAGACCGATAATGCATTATATATATTACCAATCAAGAAGTGAGTTTTAACATCTGACGTCATACACTCAAGATGAATTGTAAAGATTTTAGATTCTGTATCCTAATTTTAATATTTGCGGTAAGTTTGACCCTCGATTATTGACTGGAATCCTTAAAATGTTCCATTACACCTAAAATATTGAAATTACATATTAAATAAGTTACTTAGTGAAAAATGACCTTAAAACTGACTGCGACAACATACATATGTTAGATTAGGTTAGGTTTCCGGGATACGGCATTAAACTGGAGCTTATTTCTGACTGAAGATGCGCTGACGTATATCATCTACGAATACACAGACGTAATGTCCGCCCCCAGTGTTGTAGCGCCGACGTAAACACAGCACTTTTGTTCCACCGTAATCCATACACATTTGTACGTACAACACAGGTGTGTAAAGCCGCAAGCGCGTTACGCCGCGTAATACACAGTAGTGTTTTACGCCGCAGGGAAAGGGTTAAATCATATTCGAATTATCTAAACATAAAAAGTTCTTACCAATTTTTTACGCATTTTAGATAACAAAAGAAACTCAAGGAAACGACTCTCGCTCAAATTTATTCCCGGACAAAGACTATATAGATAAAACCTTTAACAATCTCCTAGACACTTTAGTCCGGGTTAATCAGGAAAGAGTGGATGCTTTAAAAAAGTTTTTCAATTTGGACGACTTCCGAGGAGCGAAGAAATTATTGAGAAGTTCCGGTGAAGAAGGACCTTTAATTTCCTTGTTTGTCATTGTAAATATTATCTTTTTTTGTAATAAAATATTGAGCGTTCAGACCATCTGACGTAAAGTCTCTACTGCCCTTAGATAGGATTAACGTTCTATCTGAGCTGATACTTACATGCTCTGTTACTGCTTATTAAGATGGTCGCCTCGTTTGTAAGTGTAGCCGACACCCGAAGCATAAGAATGGCTTATTGTAGATTATGAGGATAGCAGAAGTACCTCCCAGGAGCTACGGTGATATACAAAATGCATGCTACATATTTTTATCCTCCTTCTTTAGGTCGGGATAGTAGGAACTCAAAAATATTTAATGATTATTTTCTATCGTCGTTAACAATAATGAAAATATTTCACAAGTTAGTCTTGATAATTTCATGATCATGAATTAAATTACTATCTCACTGCTGAGAGCTGGTCTCGTTAAAGAATGCAAAGGGTTAAGCCAAAATATTTTTGTTTTATAATATATGAAGGCATAGAATTCGTGGAAAATATACAATATACTATATATAATATACATATTAAATCAAGTCAGTGTTGCGAGAGGCGGCGGAATTAAGTATGATGTTATTTGTCGACAATTTACTGAAATATTGCATCTGTGTATCATCTACGAATACACAGACATAATGTCCGCCCGCAGTCTTGCAGCATCAACGTAAACACTGCACTTGTATTCGCCCGTAATCAATACAGATTTGTACGTATGCGACAGATGTGTACAAGCCACAAGCGCGTTACGCCAAGTAACACAAATGTTATGTATCCCGCAGGGAAAGTGTTAAAAATTTTATGTTTTTTGAAGTTTCGGACTCCACAACAACAAAACTATAGTGGCACACATACCATAAGGCTATAATTAATTATATAATTAATAAGTAATATTTCAACCCCTTTACAGAAAGATGTAGATCCAGTAACAGGCGAAATATCTATCAAGCGATCCAAGAAAAAATCTTACTCAGATTCAGAAGACTCGGATAGTGACAGTGACAGTGACTCTTCGTCCGATGATTCGTCCTCTGATGATAAAACACAAGCACGTTTCAATAACAGGAATCTACGAATGCACAAAGTTAATCCTAAGTTGGAAAAATTATCTGATTCGAGCCACGAAGTAGTGTCTTCGGAGAATTCACGTAACTTCACACATGAAGTGTTAAGCGCATCGTCCAATGAACAGACCGGGAATAAGCTGGCCGGTCGCTACTCTTACTTCTCTTGTGGATCCCACGCTTATACGAGTTGCCAGCGCGCTTGCAAGGAAGCGTACAGAAACGCATGCACATATTACTACATGTGCAGTAGTCATTTGTACAGGTATTTGCGAAGTGAGTGCAAATATTCTTGTGCATCGCGATTCTACTACTACAGGCAATAGAGGATAAGAGCCCTTTGGCTTATTTTAGCGTACACAGACAAAAATAATACTAAAAACCAAATTTTCACGTGTAATTCGAGCCGTATTGTTAAACACTAACTCGGCTCTCATATGCTGCATCGAGTCAGGATTGCGGAGGCGTCTAAACTGGAGGTGCGCCGATAAACCACACAAATATTGTATTTTAGCATCAGTGTAGTATTTATGAATACATAGACGTAATTTTCGCCTTTACCCGACGTAAACACAGCACTTATGTTCGCCAGTAATCCGTACACATTTGTACGTACAACACAGGTGTGTACAAGCCGCAAGCGCATTATGCCGCGTAATACACAGCAATGTTTTACGCAGCAGGGAAAGTGTAAAAAATGTAAAGCATTACGCGCCAATGACTGAAACACTGATCTTTAAAAACTATCATGTTTGTCAAGTTACGTAAACTGTATTAAAAGTAATGATTGTTTATTCCTTACTATAAGAAATAAAGCATAAATTTTATGAAAATTTCATAATGTGTGATCTCTTTCCACTTATTTTCTAAACAAGGGTGTAAATGGAGGGTAATTTTCCATTTCTCTGACCCCTACTCCCTCCCCAAGAGATAATATCGATTTATTGTTTATGACACTAGTATAGAAAAATAATTTATTAGTGGACATCATCTACGATCTCCAACAGAAAATCTTTGTTAGTTACAACTGGACGCATGGTCCCCCGGAAAACCTCCCGTAGCTAAGACAAGGGTTGTAATAAATTGCAAAGAAAATTTAAACTAACAATAACTAACAAGCCTGTTTTAAAACTTTGTTATAATACCACTGTTCGAAAATCTGCTTTGTCATATGATTACATTTACTTATACACATAAAAAATAAACTCCTGAATTTTTAATACTATTTTACTCATTTAATTATCTAAGGTAACCTGCTCTCATAACCAGTCGTGAAGTCGTTTTAAAGATGGGAGAACTATAGTTCGACCAGGGAGTTACCACCGCTAATAATCCTCCGGAAAGCATTTCTTGTGTTTCGGTTGGAGAGGTGCGATTGTCGGCTACACTTTGAAGTGTGGCGACCATCTTAGTTCTCAGGAGTAGCAACGCATCCTTAGTAAGCCTTCAGTGCTGTTTGAGGTTGGATCGAGTGTCTAAACAAATTTTGGAAAATAGCTAAAAATTTTTAAACAGCGCTATAGATTTTTATTTAATATTTCAAAGGTGGTAGAGCCGATAGAGCTCAACAAAAATCAGCAAAAAAACAACATGATCTTCATGTATTGTGGAGGTGTGGTTGCCGGATACACATTATTAGAGGCGACCAGCTTAGTCCTCAAGAGTAGGAACGCACCCGCTTCCATCCTAAACAGAACTTCTGTTCTATTTGAGATTGGACGCGGTTGTCCATGGGCTGCAGTGACCATTTAACATCCGGTGGGCTGCATGCCCGTTTCTTACTCTTTCATGATAAAAGAAGAACGAGAATGAAACCCGTTTTCAAATAAAAATAATTGCATTCAAATCGGTTCACTCATTCGAAATCCACACACACAAACAACAACAAAAACACATTTTAATATTGTACAATTAGGTAAGTACCTACGTGAAGTTTAAAATGACAGTTATTCTGAAATTTTAAGCTTCAACTTAAGATAATGGATATTTAGAAAAATCTTTATAGAAATAGTTTTCAACTGAATTACTAGTAGTGATAAAAATTATAATTCCAAATAACTTTAATATTGATTAAACATTTCTCACGAAAGTAACTTATCACTAATTTAGGGTAATTTTCAATTGTCTTCTTCTTTCTTCAAAACAAAATCTACATATCTCGCGCAGAGAATTGCGATCGCTATTCAACTCGGGAACACTAAGCGTTTTTGGCACCATGCCGCATGGGCACGGACTCCCTTTAGATTGTTAAGGTTAGACTTTTATTATAATTAGTTTTAAGATTTTCATTATTGTAACTAAAATGTAAGTATATAAACACAAATAAATATGTTTATGGTTTTCGACTGAATTACCAAAAAAATAAAAAATAACTACTACTTAACAATTAATGACTCCAAAAAAGGCAACTTCATTATTATCTTACTCATAAAACTGCCATTTTATTTCTTAGCTATTAGCAGTAAATTTTAAATGACTTATTCTTTCTCAAAATTAAGATGATCTGACCGTGTTTACAGATATAACCATGAGACTTTTGGCTTTAAAATCTAGTATTATTTTATTAATTCTTTACATGGTTAGTATGTACATTCAGAGGCATTTTAACACTTTGTCTGCGGTGTGAACACTGCTGTATTGCGCGGCGTAACGCGCTTACGGCTAGTACACATCTGTCTTGAACGTACAAATCTGTATTGGTTCAAAGTAAACAAAGTGCTGTGTTTTCGCTGGCGTTACAAGACTAAAGGCAACATTTCGGTTGTGAATTCGTAGATGATACACAGATGCTAAAAAATACAATATTTCGGTGATTTGTCGGCGCATATTCAGTCTAAAGAAATAAACTCCAGTTTAGGGGCGCCGCAGTCAAAGAATAAGAATAATTATTGTTACAGAATTCAATCTTGGGGGAAACATTGAAATGGAAATCTTTGATTAAAAACTTAGTTGATCAGAAGGACGGTGGGCCTTTTGGGAAAAACGCTTATAAAAAGATTATTATGTTTATGGTCGATGTAAGTATTCAAACATTCAGTCATTTTATTTCTAATTTTTAATAATTAAAAGTTTTATTGTTAAGTAGTAAATGGAAATAGTTTTTAGTAATTATTATATATTCAATACGATTTTTTTAGTAATTATCATTTATTAATTATCTAATAATTTTAATCTGTCTAAAATCAAAAAGCTTACTTGTAATTTTTATAAGGATAATAGGTAATATATACCTAAATCCAGAATAGATACTTCAATTCATTATATATGTAATGATATTTAACGTTGATGGCGACTAGAACCCGGGACTTTCTAGAGGCTTCTATATTTCTACTATTATGCTATTAAACCCATTAGTATATTTATGACATTGACCTTCCTCTACAATACAATGTATTAAAAGCATTTAAAGAACTAAATATGTCTTTGTATTGTTTAAGATTAATATTTGCCGTAATATGTACGATCGTACTATTAATATATCGCGTGCGTAATGAAATACTGACTCAACTCAAAAAAAGTAGGTTGTTGGGAAATCGTAAAAGATTTAGCTATAAGAACTTGTGGAAACTTTCCGCTACTCGACAAGAGATGGCGCCACACGATCCTGAATCACGCTATCGAAGTTTTCTAAATATCTTGCATATATACAAACTCCAAAATTAGACTTTCGGAGCACGGCCGCTCCCCAGGCACATCAACACGCCTGGAGGGAGATCTTCCTGTTGCCAAAAACTTATCCTACTTGTTGATAAACAAATGATATACCGCTAGGGAGGTAGTAAGCGTAATTTCAATTTAATTCGAAGTGTAGACGGTAGATGGCGCTAACAGAAGCCTGCTTCTGTATGTAACTCAATTCTGACCTATCTACTAATGGGTCAGTGTTCCATTAACCATACGATATATTATTAATTTTGATATAAGTTTATTATTCCAGAAATCATTTCTAAGGTCAAATGAAATGAAGAATAAACCAAAAAAAATCGACTTCTACGCGCTAGAACCTTATAAATCTTTACATAACATTGACCACAAAGAGATGAGGTCGAAAGATGTTAAAAAAAATATGGAAACTAAAGAGGATTTGGAACAAGACGAATTATCTGACGATACTTTCGGAGGATTGAAATTGACGAAAAAGCAATCTGAAATGTTACGACGCAGATGGAGTCGGTCGTGTGATAAGAAAGCGGCAAGAGTTTGCAAAAAGGCGTGCAGATTATCATATAAGAACGTTTGCAGATCCTACAGGTGTTTTAGATCCCAAAAACGTAGCTTTAAAAGACAGTGTTCACGGAATTGTAAGATGAAATTCAGAACATAAACATGATTTTTAAAATATTGAGTTTTGGTTTTTATTTAAGGTCAATAGCTAATGTTATAAGCATATTAAATGAGTAAAGCTTTCTAACTGAGATATTATAAGGAAATTTCTTACTATGTACCAGTTTCACAGTGATCAACAATGTTGCTGTGTAATGCGCGGCACAACGCGCTTGCGGTTTGTACACAGCTTTGCTGTACGTACAAATCTGTATGGTTTACGGGCGACCAAAAATGCCGTGTTTCTGTCAGCACTACAAGACTGGGGACGGACATTACGTCTGTGTATTCGAAAATGATAACAGACGCTAAAAAAACAATATTTCAGTAAATTGTCGACACATCTTCTGTCTATTGAAATGAGCTCGTGTTTAGTGCCGCCTCCTCAAATTCTAAACCTAATCTTTTTCATCCCTCCATAAAAAATGGTTGAAATTCAATCATTGTATTTAACACTTTCCCTGCGGCTACAACACTGTTTTGTAGTTGTGAGCGCGACGCGCTTGCGGCTCCTACACATATGTCGTGTAGCAAAAAATCCGTACAAACTTACGGGCGTACAAGACGTTTGTGTAATCGTGAACACAACGCGCCGTAGAGACTAGCCCTCTGGTTTGAACGCCGCAGGGAACGTGTTAATAAATATAAAAAATCACCTTATGTGCTTTCTGCGATGGATTACTGTCTACATATAATATTCAATACAGCAAAACATTCAATGGATTAGAACATTTTAAAAAGGGGCAATGAATAAAGCGATACAACATTATAATTCGTCTTTATTAATAATTATAATACATCAATAAAATACATTTGTTGTATAACTGTGATAATAATTGGTAATTACTTCACGTAATTAAATACACATTTATTGAACGCAGTTCTGTAAATTTACAATAAAATACGCCTACAATACACGACTTTGTAATTTTATAAATGATTACTAAACGTTAAACTGACCGCCAGAATACAGGAGACTTCCATTAATTACACATAAAGTTTTGATTTATAAGTAATTCTAAATCTAATATAAAATATATAACGTTATTTAAACATAATTAATAATACATTATTGCAACAAATCACTTTTAATCGACAATCTAAATATTAGTTGTATTTAAAATCATAAATTTCTGAATTAAGACAAAAGTTCTTAATTCATGAATAAGATATCTTTGATTTAAAGAAAGGCTGAAAAGTTGGAATCTAAGACCGAAAAAATCATTATTAAAAAAAATTAAGAATGTCAAAAGTTAGTAAGAACCAAATATTTTGTGTCTAGGTGCGATTTATTTCTTGCCACTACGTATTAGTCTATTATTTATGGAGTTGTACCACAGATAATAAAACATAGGACTTAATACTATGGTCATAAGTTGGAAAGTTCAATTCTATCGCAATTCAAAAATGTAACGTATCTAGACTTAAATATCTTTAGTATAAGACAAATATATATTTTTAGGTCAAAAATGTTAATATATTTAAATCGAAATCTCATATTTAAACAAAAATACACTTATCTTTTTAAAAATATATTGCCCGTTCCTAAACTACGGAAGACTACAATGAATTCTCGATAATATCTCATACATTGGAAGATCGGAATCTTTAAATAAATATTCTACACACTACACTAACATAGATGACTACGAAATAATTCCATCATCTATCTTTACATTACAACTACGTTATTTACTATATTACATGGTAATACTTTCGGGACGGAATGTTGATTAAGTACAAAGGGTTAAGGTTGTTTTAGAATTACGAGACTTACCGAACAAAACCAGATTATATTCTATTATATTTCATGTAACCTAAACTACTTAAGTTCAAGACAGTGGTATTGTATTAGAGCAAAACTGTTGTTGGTGATATGCCGCATCTTTATTGAAAAAATATTTTATTAAGTTTTCTCTGATATAAGAGGTTTTTCTTGAATGTGTAATTGTTTTAGAACAGTCTTTGTTAAAGGTAAGCCGTAAAAATAATAAAGTTTACAAGAAGTTTCAAAGTTCAGTGGATGATAAGTATTGTATTCGAATGAGTTTAAAAAAAATGAAGTATCAATAGATTATTAACAAATATTTTAAGTGTTAGAAAATTAATGCAGGAAATAAAATATCTCGTTAAAAATTTTGTTAGAACTAACGCAGGTTTATTCTGCATCCAGATACAATATCACTGTCTTCGTTTTTAATAGATTAGGTTAAATGAAAAACAAGACAATGATGAGTTAGAGTCACTACGTACGTAAATTTTGACAGAAACGGAAACCTTACATTTTTCAAAATGACCGCGTACGTCAATTTTGACAAAAAAAAACAAACTTTACATTTGTCAAATTGATTACGTAAGTCAACTTTGAGATAACCAAACCTTACTTTTTAAAAATGGTTCTTGCACTACGCAGAGCTGGGGAGTTTTAACACGTTTTGTCGATTTTATTGTTAAATACAGTTTTAAAGCTATTGTCCAACCGGTAAATATATATCGATATATTATTTCTGTATGTGTGTATGTACATCAAGTGGCCACGGCTTCCTTCAGACTATTATCTATATAAATGAAAAGGTATTAGGCTGTCGTTGTGCGCACTTGGAATAACAAAAGATCACGATCAAATGTTTTATAGTTTTATTTCTTAGATACCTTCTTTAGCTAAAAATATATCACGATGTGTTGATTTAAAATAAAGGTATCAAGGTTTAAAAAAAACTATGATTTTGTAAGTACTATGCGTTCCGCGTTTTCTTGCCGTAGAGAAGTTTAGTGTGGTGTTAATATACGCACAGACGTAAACAAAAACAAAACAAACAGGAAAACAAATAGTCAAATAGTCAACTAGTCAAATCTGAATACGACATATTAAATAAACAGCCAGTATTTTCACGGGCTTTCACTTCGAACCATAGACAAAAAAAGGTTTTTTATTGTTATTTGATTCTACTATTAATTTTACAGTCTATTTTTATGCATAAATAAAGGTAAAGTTTATTTCAGAAAATGTTTTTTTTTCATTATTACGAGGAAAGTATTTTTAAGAAAATCATGCGACCGTTTGTAGTACATTAGGTAAACTAAAACAAAATTATTTAGTTTTTATATCGCCTAAAAATAAGGGTATTGTAGCTTGTAGTCTCAGTGAGTCAGCAATCTATTGAAACGTAAGTAAGCTACACGCCAGAAATGGGTAAGGCGTGGTACCTCCCCGGTCGAATAGTTCTACCCTTGCAAACATAACTTATTTTAAGAATTGTGACCAACGCGTTATACTAAAAGCACTATCACAACCGAACAACATCCTAAACGAATTTGTATATTGAAAGAATCTAAGAAAATACATAATAAGTATATAAGGCACATTTTAGTTACATTTTAAGTTCATCGCATTGATCTTTCTGGCACTTACTTACTTCTTTATGAACTAAAACTAATTTAATTGCAAATTGGTACGAAGTACTGCCAATAAGATACAATATACTAAACTTATTCCCATGTATTTTGCTCTTCATTCGCGCCAATTAAAACAATGAAGATGGTATTGTAATTGAACAAAAACTTTGTAATGATACGCCGCGAGACAAGTTTTGTACAAAAACTTGACAGTTCAAAGGATGGTCAAATAAAGTACCTGTTTGCTTTTAGTCTACTATTACACAGACCTTGTTAAAATAGTCCTTGCCTTATGTAGATTAGCTCAAATGAATAACAAAATATATTCAAGATTTGTAAAAAAATAGTACAAAAATCTTTTAAAGTCAATGAATGATTACCCATTGATAGTCTAGATCGGTTATAAATTAAGTGTACGGTCGAATACTACGCGCATAAAGATCTGCCGTCACCACTACCATAGAACCGCAGCTGGCGTTCATAAGACTTCATGATATAGCTAATTAATATAGCGGTGTTGCGTGAGATGATCGATGTAGATTATCCTCTTGAGTCTCTAGACCCCTTGAGAAGAAGCTCGGGCAAAGAAAGAACCCTCAAGGCCAGAATCCCTACCAATCTCATCCCCTGCGAGAGCAGGTAGAAACCGCCGGGTATGAGTACATAGGTTCAGGACGTCCCCCTTTTCGTTCGTTCATGATATAACTCTGGAGGAATTCTCGAGTTATTGCCCGGGAAGACATGATTAACAAAATTTGCACCTACCGCATGGACTATAACTGACAAGATTTGATAATTTATTGAACTTTTAAGATTTTTGTAGTATTTCTTTATGTATCCCGTTATTAAAACGCAAAATTCTCGCAGCGATATCGTGGCGATACCGTCCGGTCAACATCTCAAAAACCGGTTGTGTCTTGGACCCGTCTGGTCTGGTTTACAACAGTCGTCCACCGCTGGGACTTTTCGAACTACTCTTAATTGAGGTGACGGAAATATTACCAGAACTACTGCTCAAGGTCAGCGGTGGGGAGCGAGGTAGCGAGAAGTTCTTATCTGACAGATTTTCTTGACTGAGCGATTTCTGCGTCGCGAACACGGGAATTTTTGACGACACGACAACTGGCTTAATCTTTTCCGATTTTACTGGAATGTTGCTCGGTTTTGCTGATATCGTGGGCTTTTGGGAAGTTTCTCCAGCTCTCAGCTGCATCTGATCTAATTGCGAGAGTCGCCTATTCTCCAAATCCGTGCTGGTTACGATGGTCCCTTTAGGCGATTCGTACGTAGCCGTTCTAAACTTGATATGACTGTTTCTCGGCAAATCGAAGTCTGAATGCCGTTTCTTTGGTTCGTTTATTTGATTCGTTTTCGTTCGTTTCTTAACGTCTGCTTGCTGCTTCGCGGAGTGGTAGCGTTCGTTTGTTATAAAATCGTTTAGAATTTCAACGTCTAGTTCGTACGTTAGTAGCGGTTCTTCGTGAGGCGGCAATCTTTGTCGACTCGATATCTTATCTTTACTTGTTTCTGACTTTTTTATAACTTCAGCGCGTGGTGTGACTTGTATTTCTGTTATGTGGTCCTTCTTCGATTCTCTTTCTGATTCGATTTGGCAATACTTTTGAGAATCGGATATCGCTGTAGGATTAATCGAATATCTAGTCTTAGTCAATTCAACTGTATCCTGATTTGCTGATTTGGTGTCTTCCAAATCGTGAATAATTCTTATGCCCATCCTAGACAGTTCTTCGGGAGATTTTTGTGCCATAAAACTAGGATCGTTTTGAAGCTTTTCCATTAAAGCTTTAGCTTGGTCTTCGTCCATATCGTTTGTGTTCAAAATTATCGTTTCGGTTCTGGTATACGATGGCTCATCACTCACGAAATGCATGTTGGGATTTTGTCTTTTAATTTCATCTAATATTTTCTTATCGATGTCTTGAACATTGCCTTCCTCTAAAACGAGCTCATTTATGTCACCAGCATTTTTCATAATACCGAAAGAGATCTGTTCCACTTGCAAAGGTGCTTCAGTTTTTGTCGTTAAGTATTTAGTTGTTAGTTTTTCAACATTTTGCGTGATCACTTTGTTACCGAATTCGTCCTCAGCTACGTTCACAGTGACTGATTTTTGTACGGGCTCCTGTGTCATTGTTAGCGACATGTTTGCCGGTTCCATGTATAGAGTTCTGGTCTCTCTATCTTCCGTTCGACTTTTCGTACCTTCGATAACGTCAGGAACTAGTCGCATAAGAGGCTCTCCAATTTCAATCGATTTTGTGTATGACTTTCTGTTCTCATCTGCACTCACATTCTTCTCATTAGTTGATATGGTAACAACATTACTGCTGTGCACATTTTTAGAATCCGTCCATTCGCTTGATGTGTCTACAGGCTTCCTATTTAATTTAAGACTGTTGTTATTTGATCCCACGCGAATGTTACTGACGAATTCGTCGTAGTCCCTTAACTTAGGCTCAGATGTTTTAAGGTCGAAGTTCACGATGTCGGGTTGATGCATAGCGGATTTGAAGGAGTCAGTCATTGGTGGCGATATTTCTTTGCTCGTAGACGCTTCGTACTTTTGTGCGTTTTGATCGATATGAACGTTAAATATTGGATTTTTGGCCAACAGTTTTTTCATCATGTCCGATTTTGGTCTTTCCAAGCTATTCACGTATGTATTACGAGACACTTTCATATCGTCAGGAATATTTGTATCGTAAGACATACTTATCTTTTCCTCGTATTTAACAGGCGACGGTTTTTCTGTGCTTATGTTTGTGCTGTGTATTTCTTGTGTGCTGTCCAGGGAACTCATGTTACTGCCATCGGAGGTTGATTTAGCAAATTCGGACACGAGTTTAAAGTGAACCTTCAAGTTTTCATCCATTATTCGTCTAGCCAAGTGATCGGACGTCTCGTGAGAATCATCTTGGATACTCTCTACATTCATCATCTGTTTTTTTCCCATATCTTGTTTTTCATGTCTTTCCGAATCAACTGAACTGCTGGATCCTTTGACAATTGCGTCTTCTAAGTTGCCGAATTCCGACCCTTTCTTTAATCTATTCCTTTGGAAGGTATTCAAACCTTCTATTGCTGATGCCTTAGCAATATTTAAGCTTAGTCGTGGTTCTTTTTGTTTGATCACAATACCCTTTTCGGGGTCAATCAGATCTGGTGTAGTATCTTCAGTTCCCGAGTCGAAGAATGTTGTTTCAACCACAGACATTGCTTTCCTCTTTTTGGGCGAAAGCGTGCTTTCCTGGATTTCAGCATCGTCCGCAGAAATGTCTAAGCTTTGAGCTCTTTCTAAGGTTCCAGTAGACGGCTTACTAGTTTTAGTTCTTAGTTCAAATCTAGATAAATCTCCTAAGGACGCAGCTTTTCTCTCGCTTTCGTCTAAAATAGAAGTGTCATCAGACGATTGTACGGTATCGTTAAGAGGAGAGCTGTGGATAGTTATATCACTGTTATTCAATTCAATGGTAGTGGAACCTTTTTCACTTTTGTCACTATTGTTCAAAGAAACAACTGAATGTACGTCTTGGTTTGATGACAAGTTAGATTTTGAATCCTCAAAGAAGTTGTTAAGGGAATCGCTTTCTCTCTTGAACGGTTTGGAGACAATATCGTCGATATCATCTTGGCTAAAATTGATGGATTCCTCCAAACGAGAGCCATGTTTTGTTTTAACCACTTTTGGAGTCGATGTATTGTATGACGTCATTGATTGATTTGAGGTAAAGGAAACGTCATGTAAGACACTGGAATGTTGCTTCTCATTCTTCAAGAAGTCATTTATATCTTTCAGCTGCTCTAAGATACTGTCGTCTGTTTTGTTCTTCTCTGGGTCAGGGGGCGATGGGGCTTTTCCTTTAGATTTCTTAGTTGGTTTCGGTGCTTCTTCTCTTTTGTGCTCAATCTTTTCTTTGTGTTCGATGTTCTCTTGGATAAGTTCTGTGGAACTCTTTCTGTTGCTTCTAGCTGCTTTAGCTGCGTCGAACATATGCTGCGGTAACTCCTGAGGTATGCCATTTTCATCTCTCTTTATTCCGCTAGAATTTAAGTCAGTTCTAGCAAAACTGGTCAATGAAGTGTCTGAAGTTTTCGATGTATCTATACTCGTGTTAGTATCTGATTCATTGGATTTAACTCTTGCATTCGGGATTGGAGGTGCCATCTTTTCTCTCCGTTTAGCAACCACAGGCTTTTTTTGCTCAATCTCATTTTCGTGTTTGATGTGCGTCGTTGGCGCCGGACGCTGCGGCTCAGGTTTATCTGGTTCATCGACGGATTTCTTTTCAACTACAACGGCGCCGTTCTCAACGCTCTTCTGTTTTAGAACCCCATCGTCAGGTACATTGGGAGGAAGAACCCTTATGCCAAACTTCATGCCTCGTTTTGGATCGTATTCCCTCTTTTGAACTTCAGCTTGTTCCATATGAGCGACCCCATTTTCTGGTTGTATTATTTGTATATCACTGCCCGTTGAATGCCTGTTCTTACTTCTTTCGGGTTTGTTTAATGTTGCGGGTATTTCCGAGTGTCTAGTTTTGTTAGCTAGCTTTATATTCTTTTCGTTTTCTCGCTCTAACGTTGTGGGTGCCCCATCTTTCTTCTCTTTCTTGTTCCTCTCTAGAGTGGTGGTCGTGATGATTTTCTCTGTGATGATTTTCTTGATGCCTCCCTTCCCTTGTTTGGTCTCGAGTGTGGAGTTGTTGGAATGAGATGTGTTCGGGGACCGTGGAGGGTGCAAGTGCTTTGCTTCTTTTTCAAGCTGAAAAGAGACAGTTTCTCATGTTAATGTTATGTTTACAATGATGAAAATCTTAAAACGAATTACAATAAAAGCCTAACCTAAACAATCTAAAATAAATCCGTACCGATGCGGCATGATTCCAAGAACGGTAGTAACATTCCCGTGTTGAAATCGCAATTTTTCGCGCAAGATATGAACCATCCTCGTATTAATCTGCAGTTTTGCTATGCAAGTATAAGCTTAATTCGAAAAAAAAAAACGGTTACCGTAATTATAATTGGTTTCTGACATGTCTCATTATTTCCTCATTACATATTAATCCCACGTTAGATCAAAGCTGCTAGCGACAAAATGGCTGGTACATAACACGCGCAGAGAATTGTGATCGTTATTCAATGTGAGAATTCGGCCAGCATGCCAGACCGGGCACGGACTCTCTTTAAATTGTTTAGATTAGGCTTTTATTATAATTTTATTGTATTCCATGTTATATTTGTAATCATATTTTATTTATATAATTAGAATTCAAATAAAGATACAATGCGAAATCAGTACATCGGTTTTGAGCGCCCTGTTGGCTAACGTTGACCGGGAGAAAAAAGCCGGCGGAAAAAACTCGGCACTCTCTAAAGATCTATTAATGAAATGTTTGAATTTTAAAGGTGGAAGAACAATAGTTCGACGGGGGAGGTACCACCGCCACCCTTATAATCCACTGTAAAGCAATATTTGTAATTTGGTTTGAGAGGTGCGGTTTGCCGGCTACGATTTCAAGCGAGGCGAGCATCTTAGTCCTCAGGAGTAGCAACGTATCTACGTTCGGGCTCAGATAAGATTTCAGTCGTGTTTGTGGTTGTATGTGGATGTCTATAGGCTGTG
>DWON01003352.1:0-18228 GCA_018251015.1 Phocides pigmalion okeechobee
CGTGAAGAACATGTTGCTTTACGGCGGGTTATGAGGGCGGCGGTGGTGCCGCCCCCGGCAAGCTCTAACGAGTCTACGACCTTTCAAGTACGTATTTACTTTGTACTTAATTTTACACTTTGAGTGCGGCGCGCATACGAGTACGTATTAGATGGAAAACATATTGCGGGAGGTGTTAAATTTTCTTTAGACTGGCTTTTCTTTAGGCGCTCTTTTCTGTAGACTGAAGGTACGCCGACAATTCATACAAATATCCAAATTTTTAGCATCCGTATAACATTTAAAAATACATAGACATTGTTTACGCTCGCAGTTTTGTAGCGTCGACGTAAACTTTTGACTTTTGTTCGCCCGTAATCCATACAGATTTGTACGTACAACACAGGTGTGTTCAACCCGCAAGAATACACAGCAATTTTGTACGCCGCAGTTAAAGTGTTAATGTAAATTACAAGGAGAGCTTGTTATGATAATTTTATATTATTTGTTTATTTATTTATTTCAGTGCGACGAGACCCATAACATATATAACTTACAGACTTACATACATAATAAATAAATAATAATATAATTGTTACTTTCAGGTCTGTACCATAATTGCGGATACAATTCTGCCGGCATGATGTTTTCGGCTGGATGCGCGATACAAATAGCGGAGTGGGTTGTGACTGGAAGGTACTGTTATCGTCAGTTACGTAAATACACAAAACTTGTACTTTTCAAATCTTTGTTGAGAAGTATGACCCAAGATCGCTGGAAGGAAATCTTTAATGTCCAATTGGAACGCTTTTTTTTTTAATATTTTTTTTTTCTAAATCTACAGAGATTTATATATAGTCATTATTTGTCGTTAATATCTACATGTATTAAATGTCATAAAGTTTACGTAATTACGTTTTTATTCTTAAAGATATTTTTACATGATTACAGTTGTTATAAAGAAAATGTTTTAGCAACGACTTCATTCTCTGGAATTAAATTTTAAATGTAGGAAAATACAATCTATGCAAGTTCCGATATATCATAAGAAGCTGTATCTTACTAACTTACTAAAGGATACGAAATAAAATATTTTCATGTAATAGGGTAACGGAAAAATGTTTCAAAAAATATTCAAAAATATAGCGGCTACTTATTTTTTTTGTATCTGCTATAAATACCAAAGTTAGGTGTTATTACATGGATCTTGTAATCTCACGAGTGGCATATTTTTTTTTTATAAATATAGATATTTAGGTAAACACCTATTAATGTTGCTTTGATTCATTGCAAATAATTATGAATAGAATATCTGCATTGCTGCCGTTCCTTTTGCTAATTAAAGGTTATCCACAGTTCACTTTTGTTTGCCTCCGTAACTATAATAATATGTTTGTTTGTGGTCAATATTTATGTTTTTGTTTACGTATATAAAATCAATTAGGTATATGTCAGTAACTGACCCTTGAGAATAGTTGTAATTATAACTTATATTACTATTATACAAGAAATAACTAAATAATGACATAGTAATAGGTTTCTGATGATAATCTGATGATGATGTTTTATCCAATTATAGATAGTTCAAAATATAAAGAAAATAGATGCGTAACAACTAACAAGTTTTGGGGACTAAAATGGTTTCCTCGCATGTAAATATACCCGGTAAATCCGGTACCCGGTAAATTATCCGTACGAAACACAACATTTGCTTCACGGCGTATTGAGCAGGCGGAGGTATCTCCCTGGTTGAGTCAAAATTAACACTATGACTCCGGCGTTCCTATATTAGATCAGGTCAGCGTTGCGGGAGGCGGAACGAAACTGGAGCACATTTGTTTAGAGTGAAAATGCGCCGCGAATTCACCGAAATATTGTATTTTTTAGCATCTTTGTATCATCTACGAATATACAGACGTAATGTTCCCAGTCTTGTAGCGCTTACGTAAACACAGAACTTTTGTTAGCTAGTAATCCATACAGATTTGAACGTACAACACAGGTGTGTACAAGCCGCAAGCCCGTTGCACCGCGCAATACACAGTGTTAAAACTTAGGGTTGACGATGATTACTCACGTGTACAATATTTTTTCCAGGCCTTACTACAACATGTTCACTTTTGACATCCGTCGCTTCACCCCGGCGCAGTTGACCCGCGCTCACTGGATGCGCGAGAGCAGCCACGAGTCGTACGTGAAGAACTACAGCATAGTGTTCCCGCACGACGAGAGGCTGGCTGGGCGCGACGCCAGCCATGATGCACTGCACCAGGAGCTGGTGGACGATGGCGCCGTGATGCAGGCCAGGGCGGGTTGGGAGCGTCCCGCCTTCTACCTTCCAGGAGAAAAAGTATTCTCATGCCTTATCTATATATTAATGTGTGACAACTGAGTACTCATTTTTACTATATTACGCATAATATTACATATTTGTATGACATTTGGCATAGTTCAAATGTAGACGAAGGAGGAGGTGAGAAACCTAAAATGTATATATGTAATATATTTGTTACAAATATTAAAAAAATAAATAAAATCAAATGGATCACTCAAGCTTTACGTTAATACTGTTTACATCAAATAAGTACGTAATATAGGTTTATGAACATAAGCCGCCCAGGTTAAGGAATATCATCAATTTTCAAAGTATACTATATAATTTTGATTATTAAAAAATCATTAGAAAAAAGAGCCAATGACTTATTGGCTCTTTTTTTCTAATATTCTTAAATTCCTTACAAACGGACCGCTATTCATGAGGACAAATCTGTTTACTATTTCTTCTAATCTGTCTGTTTACTACATTAATAATATCTATAAAATATTTTTTATGAATACATAATTTTTCAGGTTAGAGTTCAGCAATACGACTGGGGCGGCACTCACGACTACCCTCGGAACCTAGACCAGCGTTATGAAGATATTCTGAAGGGAGAATATACGTTTGGATTTTCCAAACATCATGAACTGGTAATATTCATAATACGTGCTTAGATTTTTATTATATGGCCACTTATATTATGCAAGGAAATTTACGAAAATCTTCAAATATGATAGGGCTTTTCATTATTATTGTATATAGTTATAACTAAACGAGTACTATTATTCCTGGTTGCCACCTCTAGGGAATATCGAGATCCAATTTTCGTCTACTGAACCATTTTAACAAGACATATATCGGTGGTGTGCTATATGTAGCCTTGGGTATATTATCTGAACAGATCGGCAGCGAGGCGCTGGCGTGCCGGCGGCGCGCGGCGCTGTTCAACATGTCGTACTACGGCAAGCTGTACCTGACGGGGCCGGACGCGCGGCGCTGCGCCGAGCTCGCCTTCACCGCGGACCTCTCCAGGGACGTCGACAGGTGCGCCTCCCCGATACGACCGACGACACTAAACCCAAAATTGAGCACAATGTCATGGCACGCCTTAAGAAATTAATCTGCTTTACAACCTATATAGTCTTAATTATACACCCTTATTGTAATATCTACCTGGGACGCATTGCTGTGGCTTTGGTTGATATATATGAATAGTTTAGTATATATGGTGGTATTAGTATATAGTAACAGTTAAAAACATGTGCGTTATTTTAAAGACATTTTTTGCTACGTGATAAGTGAAAGATTTTTGCAGTAATAAAGTAAAGATTTCAGATACTGTTAAGCTTATACTAATGATCGTTTAGTATAATAAGTCAAGATATGTATACATTTGCAGAGTGATATATTCTTTGATGCTAAACGAAAAGGGCGGCGTGGAAGCGGATGTGACCGTCAGTATTTTGGACGGCGGCAGTGGCCAGTTACATGAACCCATTTTCAAAGTAAGTATATAAAATTAAAAAAAAAATTACGTCCGTGTTTAGTAATATTACTGAAACAGAGTCCTGTTATAGGTAGACAGAGGTAAGCTACGTAATAGTGTCCAGGTGACCCTTTGGTTGCGGAACTTTGAAAATATAGTTTTTTTATCATATTAGAAGAGTAGGTAACGAGTGTACAAGTCACCCGAAGTTATCACTGTAACCTACGCACATTCTATGAACAGGATTGAAGAAAAATTGTAACGGTCCTGAGCACAAAGTTGGGTGTCGCTTGTGAAATACCCAGCAACCACAGTAGCAACAGCGAAAGGAAGTTGCTTCACGGAGGTGTATATGTGATGAGCGATGATACCTCACCAGTTGGATTTGAGAAAAGAGACTCGTATCCATAATAACAACATGAATATTTAGATAATGATATAATCATATATTTTGTTGTCTCCTCAAGGGCCGTGGTTACTACGTGGTGACGAGTGGATTCAATGCCAACCACACCTTGGCGCACATGCGGAAGATTATTCAAACGTTCAAACTGCGAGCCACTATCACTGACGTCACCAAACACATGTGCATTCTGAGTGTTCAAGGCCCTGACAGGTACAAAAATTCATTTAAACGTATATCTGTGCTTTGTCTATGGGCACATGTGCCTTTCCAACACAATACAATAGTTATCATGGTGTACCATGCAAAGATATCAAGATTAGATTCTTGCACGGACAAAAATTAAAATTTTAGTTCAATCGTTTGGCATTCGTGTGCTTGATTTTGTTCATACTGCTCCTAATATTATATATAACCAAACTCGTGTACGCTTAACTAGTTGTAGAAGCTACAAATAGAGACTTATGAAGACGCTACTAATATCAACTTTTTATATTAACACTGATATAAGCTCAGGATACATATACATATATGTATAAACTTGTATAAAGGCAGTTTAACCAACATTTCAGCCAACGCATCTTGCAGCGGTACACAGACGCTGGACTCTCCAACGAGGCGTTCCCCGTGAACACCCACCGCAGCATCCGTGTCTCCGCGTCGCCGCACTCCGGAGACAGCAAGACCTACACGTGCAGGTGCGTAGTGGAACTGCTCGTGTGTTGAGATCTGCGTGGTTAGCGACTTGTGACAGCGAATGTTCCCCACAGGGCGCTGCGCGTGTCGTGGACGGGCGAGCTCGGCTGGGAGCTGCACGTGCCTTCCTCGCACGCTGTACACCTGTACAAGGCCCTCAGCAGCGCCAAGGGACTTGTCAACGCTGGCTGGAGGGCACTCACTTCACTCAGCGCCGAGAAAGGTACATAAGACATCGTGCTTTATATGAAACAAACCTAAACATTTGAAGACATAGGAAAGATTTATATACCTTTAAGAAGCTCGCCAAATTAAATATTAGTAGTAAAAATAAAATTCTCATCACAATTTTAGACCACGCTAACACTAAAGAGTGGTCTTCTGGATTTGATGATCGGTAATTAACAGCTTTTTAGGCCAGGAGTTCTGGTTGTGGTCCATTACAGATATGTCCTCTGAAGATTTGTATTAGGATATTATTTAGCGGTACAAAAAATTGTTGCAGTAAAAAAAAGTTTAATTTGCTTTGTTTTTTTAAATCCAGGGTACCATTTATGGAATGCAGACGTAAGAACTGATGACAATCCAGTAGAAGCGAATCTTGCATTTGCCTGTCGTAAAGGCGGCGACTATATTGGCAATGAACACGTCACCAAAGCACTGAAGAATGAAGTTACGAAAAAATATGCTTACTTTACATTGGTTGATAAGGTATCTATTGAAAAAAAACGTAACTGTAGGTCTGTCTGTCCTGCAATACGAAATAAAATTTTGTTTTTAGAGAATAGAAATATTTAAAAAATATTTGTTATAATTTCCCTTTATTGGAACAATATCAATATACTTTTGTTTAACATATTTAATATTTTAGGTGGCCCTGTTTGGTCAGGAAGCAATACTTCGTAATGGGGAACCCGTTGGATATTTAAGGCGAGGTGACTACGCGTATTTCCTAGATAAACCCGTTGGTATCGGCTACGTCAATAACAATGGATCAGAAGTCACTAAGAAGTATTTAATGGAGGGCAATTATGAAATTGAAGTGATGGGAAATAAATACAAGGCGAATTTACACTTGAAGTCTCCTTTTGACCCGACGGGCCAACGTCTTTTGGGGAACTATGGGGAAATGGGCATGGATGAAAATACTCACGAGCCTCACGCTGGACAGAATGAGAGGGCGGGTGGAAGTGAATAGAGTATGAATTCAATAAATCATTTATTCAATTATTTTTCTTGATTTTATTTAGACCATACTATACCTTTTTTACGAAATAGCAAAAAAAAAATAGGAACAGTACGCACAGTGTTGATGGACAGGATGCCCAATGCCTAAAAAATATAATAACTAGTAATTATTGTTTCCTATTATAATATATTGATTTCAATGGAAGGTCTTTCAGTCCTCGCCTATTTCTTTTTCGATAATCATTATCACTTTACACTGAATTAGTGACTTTTTCCAAAGTCTTATAATATAAATTGTACTTGTGGGTAAATTAAAATGGATAAATTTAAGTAGATATATTTTAGCGGGAAATGTGATTGGCACAGAGTTCACCATACACGGTAACATAAACCTGTTGTTAATGCACGGAAAACCATCTGTGAATATGATGACCAAGGTCACGGTCTTATACAAAAAAATATGTTCTTATTTAGATTAGGTTCATATAAACATATTTTGCTTTAATTATTTGTTAATTTGTCTATGAAATTATTTAAAAACGATTTATCAAGAATAACATGATTAACGTTGATCAATAATGACTTCGCACCAAATAAGACAAGAATATAAAAAAACTAGCTGTCATTGTCTAAGCAAAGTGAAATTGTCAACGTCAATGGTCAACTATAATCAGCAAATCAAAACAAAACAAAACCTATGAGCTTGTAAAAACTTTTGTAAATTAATTAAAAAATGTCAGTTACATTACACACAGATGTGGGTGATATCAAAGTTGAATTGTTTTGTGAGCAATGTCCAAAAGCTTGCGAGAATTTCTTAGCACTGTGCGCCAGCGATTACTACAATGGATGTTTATTTCACAGGAACATAAAGGTTAGTTTAGAGACTCTTGAATATCAGTGATTTAAACTAAAAAGTTTGGTGTATTATTGAAACAGAAAACGTCCCTGCAGCTTATTTGTTGTTACATGGTTCTTGCCGTCAGAACTTCTATATAATTAATTTTAAACAAAAATAAGGGGTTTTGGGTTAAAAACCTGTATTATGGATCTTTTGCTGTCCAGGAGTATTATGGAATTTCTATCAACTTTATATTTTTGTTCGTGTTTCTAATACCTTTCATTGAAAAAAATAAGTTTCCTTTCATTAAAAAAACATAGTTTTCCTTACAGTATGGGGTAATAGTGTTTATGACTAGGTAAGTTCTTGTTTAACCTGAATGATATATCTGAAAAGTAAAGGATTAATTTCTTTCAGGGATTTATAGTGCAAACTGGTGACCCGACGGGCACCGGCAAAGGAGGGTCTTCAATCTGGGGAAGGAAGTTTGAAGATGAATTTAAGGATGAAGTGAAAGTAATGTTATAATTTGAATTTTATCATTTATTTAATAATCATTGCTAAAACAGTCTGATAAAATGTTGGTTCAACTCTTTGTGAGGTTAACACTTTCTCTGCGGCTTACTACACTGCTGTGTATTGTGGGAAATGCACCTGCAGCTTGTACACGCCTATGTTGTATGCAAATCTGCATATATTAACAATAGTATGAACAAAAGTGCTGTGGTTACGTGGGTTGTTACAAGGTTGGAGGTGGACATCACATCTGTGTATTTGTTGATACACAGATGCTAAAAATTATATTTCAGTAAATTGTTGGCGCATCCTCAGTCCAGTTAGGTGCCGCCTCTCGCAAAGCTGACCCAATCTGACCCGCAATTTGAAAATAATATGAGTATCGCAGTCAAAGTATTAATCTAAAATACTTTTTTCTATTTACAGCACAATGCGAGAGGCATGCTTAGTATGGCTAACAATGGCCCTAATACTAATGGCAGTCAGTTTTTCTTCACATATGGGGAACAGCCACATTTAGATCTCAAATACACTTTATTTGGGAGGTAAGAATTTTAAATATGTATTGAACACATGACAAGCACAATGTAAATATACACTGTGAATATTTAACAAACCTAAACAATATCTGCAACATTTCTTTTTTATTGATATATCACACACAAGTAGGTAACCGAACAGAGGTTCATATAACTAACATACACTGATTACACTATATGAAACATCTACATATATATTCATGTATTGGTGCATAACAAATTGCGGTACAAAAATTGCAATTTGAAAACAATAGGCAAGCTTGGTTTTTACATATCAATGTGGTTGGGTTTTCTTTTCATTTATTTACTGATTTTGTATAACAATAATGTAATAATATAACAATAAAAAATGTTTTCACATGTTCAAGACTGTGCAAGATGTTTATAGATGATTACATTGTTTCATAAATGTAGTTACATTCAAATTAATTCATGGTTCTCATTGATATGACATGAATAATGATAAAAATGCCGAATTTTGATTGTAATTTTTTTATGGAGACATCCCGTTAAAATAAAGTTACGTAATCAATATTCATAAGTTTGATCGGATGACTAAATGTCTCCACTTTTTTTTTATTAATCCCAATAGATGGTGTATCAATTTGTCTTTCTATTTTAATAAAATACAATTTAAAGAAAAAAGACTGCTGGAAATAAAAATACTTTAAAATATTTAAAATCAGTTATAATAGATGCATTCCATAAATATGATTATTGTGTGTGAAAAGCTACTAAACAAATATCTCGTTTTATTTTCTTATTGCCTATTCACAAACTTTTGCAAAATAAGTCATAAAAATTCACACTCCAAAGTCTTTCCTGTTTTTGGTTTTCTACTCATGTGCATATATTTATCAAGTATAAAAATTAATAAATCTAACGTAATTATATCTTCAAATACATTAATAAAAAAATATGTGAACCTAACATTTAAATACATATTTTCATAACAAATAAGTGGTAATAAACCTGTCCCACACTACTTACAATAATTTAAAAACTAAAATTAACTTGTTTGGAAATAGCTTTTGAATTAAATTAGATCATAATTATATATGTACAAATATGATTTCAAGTAAAAAATGTAACCATTGTAAAATGAGATTTTCTTTTCCAGGATTATAGATGGTTATGAAGCACTTGATGATTTAGAAAAATTAGCAGTTAATCCTAAAACATTTAAACCACTTACAGAGAAGAGAATAACATCAGTCACAATACATGCAAATCCTCTAGCTGGTTAATTTCTATGTAATAAATTTTTTATTCCGAAATTATTACGTATGGCTTTAATTTGTAACTACTTTACAGTAATATCACCACATGACATTTATTGCTTTTTCATTGTAATTTTCCTGAATATTATTTATCGTTTAATCAAAAGACTGTTAAATTCACAACTTCAACTATCTACATTTTTTTAATATTACCTGAATTATATAATAATGTTAATTTAAAAAATCCATGTATACATTGTTAGATGACTTTTAAATATGTAATGAGAAACTAATGCTTGTGCATAATTGTATCATGAAAGTGTTTTACTAAAATGCATAATTTTACACTTTGCATGTTACTTATAATATTCCTGAAAGAATACACAAGACACATTGATTCTATGATTATTATAAGCACTGAATTATGAACATAAAACAACAAATACAATAATAATTAATGAATTTGCAAATATGATACCACTATAATTTTCAAATACAGTAAATTCTCTCTGTTTAATATTCAAGTGGCTACTTTAGCTCATAAATATCTAACACCAATCCCATACAGGCTAGGAATTCTCTTTCAGGTAAACAGCTATTTGTCAGTTTAGGACAAAACAATTCTCAGCACAACAATACAAATTGCTCATAGAAAACTTGTATTTGATTATATATTCATCAATAGTGAATTAATTTGGTTTAGAACAAGATTTCTATCAGGATTTTTCTTCTATCAGAATTAAAGTAAAATCTCAGGTTTCTAAATCATAAAAATTTTCATCTAAGGAAAATTGAGGTTCTTCCTTTTTAATTTCACTGTCAGGAATTTTTTCATCAAAGTTATCTGTAAAATGAGATTTTATATGTGCAACTAATTCTGCTTTTTTTTCAAACGTAGCTCCACATTCTATACAAGGCATATTCACAACCAGGCATTCATGACTTTGCTCATGTTTGTCAAGTTTATCTTTTCTGGTAAACTTTTTATCACATTGACTGCAACTGAATGGTTTCATTCCTGAATGAAGAGTCACATGTCTGTCTAGTTCTCGTTTGCGGGGGAATTTTTTAAAGCATATTTTACATTGGAAAACTCTGGAACCAATATGAGCAATTGAAACATGTGTTTTATAGGCATCCAAAGAAGAAAATCTCTTAGGGCATTGATGACACTTAATATTTTTGGGCTTATTTTTATTTGGTGGGGATAGCTTTGGTTTTGCTAGGGAATTAACTCCCTGTTTGCTTGACGTAGATGGAGTTTTTTGAACTTGATTTATAAAACTACTCTCTCCAGCAATGTGATCTGGAACTCTAGGCAAATCATATTCATTCCCATTTGGATTGTCCGGGTTACCTTGTGGGGGTGAAGTCATAAGATTGTTAAATGGATTTACACTGACAACCATATCATGGGTGTCTTGTTCATTTGCTATATCCTTGCGATCTGGACTAGTAGTGCCATGCCTTGCTTCATGTTTGATAAGCTTATCCCTTCTAGCAAAAGTTAAGGGACATTTAGGGCATACATAGGGCTTCATGCCAGAATGAACAAGCACATGACGTTGCAGATCTCCTTTAGCGACAAAACTGCGAGGACATAAGGGGCATACATGAGGTTTATGGCCTGCATGTATTCTTAAGTGTTTGCTTAAGTTTGTGTTGCGAGAAAAACTTTTGAAACAATACTGACATTGAAATGGCCTCACACCTGTATGGACAACTGAATGTTTTCTTAAATCTGACCTTCTGCCGAAGCTTTTGTCACATTCAGGACAATGATATGGTTTATCTATGCCATGAACGTGTTTACTATGTTGCACATATTGATTACGTTCTGCAAATACTAAATGGCACTCAACACATTTATACGGTAAATTAGGATCATGGAAGCTCTGCTCATGGGTTCTACACTTCTCCTGAGTTACAAAGGCTTGATCACAATATCGACACATGAATACATTTTTGAAGAAAGATTCAAGCATTGGTTCTCCATCTGGGTTATTGTCACGCTCAACTGCTTCTTGCTCTGGTTGTTCCACATTTTCTGATTCTTCTGAAGAATCATAGTCAAGGCTAGGGTCCACAACCATAACTACACTGTCCTCAACAATAAAATCTTCTGGTTTGGGTTTTGTTTCTTGAACATTATTGTGGTTATAGTTGCTCAAATCTGATGAATTAGAATTGTCTAATTCGTTTATTCGATTCGTGATCTGTCTTAGTTTAGCTTCACTTTGTATACACTGGACTCGAAATTCTGAACACTTGTCTAGTTTGAATAAGCACTTATAGCAAATTCGCGTAGGAAGTCCGTCATTGGGATCCATCTGCAAATAATAAATAAAGTTTAAATGTATTGCTCAGAACATTAAGCGGGTTGTAAAATGGACGAGATATACCTGTAATTCTAAACATTCAGCTATTTTAGAGGTTAGAGACATATTTATATCCTCATCGGGAATGGCTCCAAAGATCGAAGCCGTGAGCGTGCTTTTGTTCAGGCACAGCCGACACAGCGAGTGGAAATTGGCGATAATAAAGGCATCATCCATTTTGATCGTAACACATCTATGTAGCCGCCCAGAACTTGTAGTAAAATGACAGTTTAGATAATTTTAGCGTTTGCCTTTTGTTTGGAAACTCAAATTCATCGTAAGTACGCCATGTTAGATTGAATAAATAAAATTCCTCGGAGGCTACGGCCCCGTGTCGCGACTACGCAATCGTTCGATTCGACTCAACTGGGGCGACGAGCGGCAGGGCTGCGCTACTGGATCGAAGCATCGGTCGCGCTTGTCTTCGCCTTTCGCAAACGAATCAAAATATTACCACTTTTATACAGAATATTGCTGAATTTGGCATCAAATTAATACGTATATTTTTTAACGCGCTCACTATGGTACAGAATTCAAATTTGAACTTAATAACACTGAAAACGCGCGCTACTTTCGCAGAAAACTATAATATCTGCGTCCTTTTCTCCTTTACATTACAGTACAACTGTGTGTGAGTACTGCGACAATTGAGCTAACGTAACTCGCATCTGATTGGTTATATTTTGACATCTGACACATGACATATAATGCGATAAGTGAAAATTCCATCTACATTTTATTTTAGCCAATCCATTTTCTATACTAACTCGCTTACATTGGACAACTTAAATAATGAAAACAAACTTTGTTATCTATCTAAACAAATGTAAAGAAAATATAAATGTCTGTTTGTAAAAAATAAAATAACATTAATTTTCGAAGAGTCTACATACTAGCAAGATGTTTTAAAAGATTTTAGATTTATGCTCATCTACCTTCATAAGCTAATACTCCGAAGGTTCTTTATATTATCAACTGTTTATTCATGAGACAAAATCTGTGAAAGTACATGACTTAAAATTCTTTTAAATTATGGTAATCTTTTAAATTACTGGTAAGTATGGAATCATTAATTTTATAATTTTTTCAATACATTATTTTTGGAACATTCTCGTAAGATGTAGGTTTGCACAAAGAAGTAGAAGAAGACGCGCTAATGAACCAAACATAGAATGGCCTGTGATTCAAAATTCTGAACAAACAATATCATAAAAGATGGATATTTACTTTATACTTTATGTTTTATTTTAATAATTTATATTTGTTTATGTTAGGCTCTTATTGTAATTGGTTTAAAGGTATTAAATGTTATACTGTTCGCAATTAATGATGTAAATAAATATATATACTGATGTACATAGGTATAAATAATGATGACAAACAAGCCAATAAAAAACCTGTTTATATAACTTTTTATTATTCTTTAGATAACATCCAATATTTTAAAAAGGAAATGGCCAAATTATAGAAATTTTCTTTATGAAATAGGTTTAAGGTTTTAAAATATGGAGTAAGTAGAATTCGTTAAAGATTGAACGATCCGCAATTTCTAACTTTATCAGCATGAATGCAACGTCTTGTAATTGGATCGAAGTGTAGTCCGGTATCACACATAAGCAGGCGCGGCTCTCCTTTAAGACAAGCTATGTATTCTTTGCAACTGTTCCTGTATCTGCAAAGTTGACAGACATCAAGTTAATAATGATGAACTTGGTATCGTCTGTAAATTTTATACCTGAGTTTAGTTAGATAATTTTATATTCAGAATATTAGAAAGCACAGATCAGTAAATTGTGATACATGATCTTAGAAAGTATGCTCAAATAATGTTATGATACATACGAGTACGTCATAGTCAGCGTTTTTTGATATGACGCAGGGTATCCAAAGGAAACTTCAAAAATATCGAAAAATGCCATAAAAACTAAAAATTATGGACTTACAACTTTAAAGAATTAATGTGCCCCCAAGAAAAAAGTGAGAAAAAAGGCTTAGTTATATTATAAGGAACATATATCATAGGTACCTGTAGTTGTAGATTTTTTCAGTTGGTATACCATATTTATCCACGGGTGGCGATGGACATACAAAATCTTGGAATACTGTAAAAATGACAAAATTAGACATTTGTTTTGTATATAAATATACATATACATAAGTAAAGTTCTTACCGCTGGGGTTGCACTCGGGGACATTCTCTGGCCAGTCACAACCACTGGATATAGGATTAAACGCCAGGCCTTTGGGGCAACTCATTAGGTTGGCATGTCCATTGTTACACACAATGTACTTCCCGCAATCATCCGTATTCGCAGCAAAAACTCCGAATCTTTGAGGACATTCTCCAATAGGCAGGGGCTTTTCTGCAATTGTTGTGAGCATTATTCAATATTTTAAAATTAATTGGTTACATTCAAATTCAAATATTTTATTTCATTGTAAGGCATTTACATACACTTAATGAGCGTCAAGGGTACAGTGTAAAATCAATACATCGGCTTTGAGCGCCCTGTTGGCTAAGGTTGACCGGGAGAAAAAAGCCGGCGGAAAAAACTCAAACAAACATCTAAGTGCAAAGATTCACTAGGTGTTTAGAGATAAAAAAATGGGATACATAAAAAAGATGAAAAATCTGTTTTTCACGAAACATACGTGTGACTGCTGTGTTATAACACTTTACTTCCGACGGGTAGGCGCATGGATAATTTGGCCAAATAGCTTTAGGGTTGTAAAGTAGTCCATCAGGACATAAATGTTTCCTTGCGACGGATTCCTGAAAACGTAAAATTACAATTGTATTTTTGTGAGAATTTTGAATGTATACATTTATTATATTACAACCACTTTACCTTGCATTCAACGTACGTGTCACATTCATTAGGAATAGCATAATAGGCGTACACTTGTCCACATTCATAGCCATAAATAGGCTTTGATGGGTACGGATATTGTGGTGGAATATATGGTTTTGAAGTAACAAAGGGTTTTGCTGATGTTACTGGTCTTGAAGTTGGATATGTAGGCTCAGAAGTGCTTGGATTAAATGGTTTAAGGTCATCATTTGAGGATGGTTTATCTGGATTTGGTTTTGATTCTGGTTCAGGCATGGGTTTTGATTCGGGTTCTAATCCGTCAAAATCTATAATTGGATAACGCGTGGTGAGATCTGGTAATTCTGGTTCTAGGTCGGGCAAGGGGTTTGATTCTGGTTCTAATCCACCAAAATCTATACTTGGGTAACGTGTGGTAAGGTCGGGTACATCGGGCTGCGTGTTGGGCTTGGGCTTCGATTCTGGTTCAAATCCATCAAAATCAGTAATTGGATAACGCGTGGTGAGATCTGGTAATTCTGGTTCCGGGTCGGGCAAGGGGTTTGATTCTGGTTCTAATCCACCAAAATCTATAATTGGATAAATTGTGGTAAGGTTGAGTACATCTGGCTGCGGGTCTGGCGTAGGCTTTGATTCTGGTTCAAATCCATCAAAATCACTAACTGGATAACGCGTGGTGAGATCTGGTAATTCTGGTTCTGGGTCGGGCAAGGGGTTTGATTCTGGTTCTAATACACCAAAATCTATATTTGGATAACGTGTGGTGAGATCCAGTACTTCCGATTCTGGGTCTGGTGAAGGTTTTGATTCGGGTTCTAATCCATCAAAATCAGTAATTGGATAACGCGTGGTGAGATCTGGTAATTCTGGTTCTGGGTCGGGCAAGGGGTTTGATTCTGGTTCAAATTCACCAAAATCTATAATTGGATAAATTGTAGTAAGGTCGGGTACATCTGGCTGCGGGTTGGGCTTGGGCTTTGATTCTGGTTCAAGTCCATCAAAATCTGTAATTGGATAACGCGTGGTGAGATCCGGTACTTCCGACTCTGGGTCGGGTAGAGGTTTTGATTCGGGTTCTAATCCATCAAAACCTGTAATTGGATAACGCGTCGTGAGATCCGGTACTTCCGACTCTGGGTCGGGTAGAGGTTTTGATTCGGGTTCTAATTCGCCAAAATCTATAAATGGATAACGTGTAGTAAGGTCCGATATATATGGTTGTGGTTGTGGCTCTGCTTTTGAAGGCGACTCCGCTTCGTTTAGGCGAGTTCCTTCTGGATAAACTATAAATAAATCAGGTTTACTCGTTGACTCGACATTGCTTGTTCCATTTATGTTAGAGTTAGGAAGGGGGCTGTTTGATTCCGGCAAAGATAATGACAGGGGTGGATTTGGAATTAGTGAGGATCTGGGAAGGATTGGTTTATTAGGTTGGAGTGACCTATACGCAATTTGGGGATTTGCTGGTAGTCTTTCCTTGGCATTGATTGGCAGCGCTGTTGGAACAGCAGTTGTAGATAATGCGTCAAGTTTTGTATTAAACGATTCTGGAGTTGGATTAATTTCATCGATGTTTGCAGCGATCGGCCTTGAAAAGAGGCTACCTATGGGTCGGTTAGGTACTGTTCTTCTCGGCGGTGGCCTGCGGTATTGTGCATCCGCTGTAAATGATGAAGAACAATCATTTTAAAACGATCATTTAAGAAGATAACATGATAAATATTATAAAAAGAAATAGAAGATTACATTTAATGAATTAAAGCAAAAGACCTTCTTTTTTCTTTATTGTCATGGTAACAGTAACAGAAAAAGAAGAAATGAAAAACATTAACAGTAAATTAGTACATGATAAATCAAATGTTATAAGAAGAATCAGTTTCTGCTTAACATCAATACCTAGTGTTAAACGATGTTATGTTTTAGTTTGAAAAGTTTGGTCTGAGACAAAGACATTGAAACTTGAGGTTCCTAACTTAATACTCGGGGGCAGCAATGCATCTGCTACCGACGTTAAGTAGGATTGCAGTTATAACTTCTAACAAGAAAATGTATGAATGAAATGAACATGATTTTTGTTACTTGAATATCAGTAAAATGGCAGATAAATTTCTACATACCCAAAAAACCTAACAACAGCAGTGTAAATAACTTTGGCACTAACATAATTAGATACTATATTGCGTTGTTAACCTCGTCAACCTCGCCGATGCACTGATCCAATATAATTAAGTACTATTTTTATATAAATGCTGTAATCGTATTTTAAGAACAGTTATAAAAACGGTAAATACATAATATTTTTTGTCATTAAGAAAATATCTATAAAAATTTTATTGCGGTTTACCTTATTTGTTTAACTGATAAAAATTTAATAAACGCATATCATTCATAGGTAATTAAAACAAGTTGCTTAATTATTTATAATAATATTGTAGAATAGATGCAGTTAACGCTTTGACGGCGGCACGGATATATATGATCGGTTCAGTATTGCGGGAGACGGCCCTAAACTGTAGCTTATTCGATTAGATTGAAGTTACGCTGAAAAATTACTGAAATATTGTGTTTTTTAGCATCTACGAATACACAGACGCAATGTTTTGTTCGCTCGTAATCCATACAAATTTGTCCGTACAACACAGGTGTGTAGGAGCCGCAAGTGCGTCACGCCCAGAATTACACAGCAATGTTGTAGCCGCAGGAAAAGTCTTAATTTTTACCAACTAACCGCACCTCTCCAACTGAAACACAAGTAATGTTTTAAGGCGGATTGTAAGGGCGGCGTTGGTGCCTTCCCGGTCGAACTATAGTTCTTCAAGATTGTAAAACTCACAATCTTTTAGCCTATACCATCCCACACTTTTTAGCTTTATTACTGCTATGTACAGTGACGAGTGGTGCAAAATATTATATTATAAATAATAATTGTCGACTTCCGTTAATGTAAATATCTAAAATATAATATTGAATTGATAATTATGTTGGTAACTATTTTACAATACCAATCATCATTTCAGATACAAACTTATTTAAACATTGGTAAAGTTCATACCTATCAGTGAAATTAGTTTTCAAACAACTAAATAAATAAACATCTTTTTAAAATAACAACATACTTCATTATAACCCATTTTTATATATATTTTACCTACAAATATTAAAAACTAAAAAACTATCACCATTTAAAAGACTATTAAAATGGAATCTTGAAAGGCTCAAAAAGAAATGTGAATGGATAGCTTTATTTATAATATCAATCGTTGTAAATCAGTAATGTTACTTTTTGCAGATTACCCACATTTTTTAATTATTTCATTTCATACTATTGCATTGTCATCGGTCGTTGGTACGTGTGCAAAGTTTCAAATTAATCAGACATCGGGAAATTGGTGAAAATTATGCTCAAAGATTCCATTACATACATACATACAACCCAAGTTAATAAAAGCGTGTAAAAAAACGTTTGGAAGTACTTCGCTAGATCATCTGTACATTTTTGTATTAATATCTTTGTTTGATATTTTTGGTCGCCAAAAATTGTGTATTATTCATATTCTTCATTTAAAACTCATTACTGGCCTATATAAAAGCCATATATCTTAGTCTGTTATTTATTATGGACCAATAATTGATTTTCGTAAAGACGGAATTAAAAATAAGTTTTTAGCTTCGGACACTCGCTTGATAGTAGTTTGATTCAAAATATTTATTAGAATATATTTTGTCCATTTTGGATTGAAGAATTATTAAAAAAATATTTTTTTTATTGCGAAAGAGTAAGAAACGGGCATGCAGGCCACCTGGTGTTAAGTGGTCACTGCAGCCCATGGA
>DWON01003353.1:0-18227 GCA_018251015.1 Phocides pigmalion okeechobee
CCACCTCGGACCGCTCTTGGTAAGGTCCCTCGCCCCGGGCACCGGCCTCGGGGGTCAACGGGACCCGCAAGCCCCCCTACCGCGACAAGGTGGCGGTCCGCAGGGGGGATCTGTCAGAGTTACTCAAAACTAGAGTAGTAGACAGACAATATCTTAAATTTAAACAAATTTGATTTTAGGTGTTAACAGTTAGCGAATATTTTTTTTTTATTATTTTTAAAAAGTATTTCAGGTAACTGGAAATATGCATCGTTCGCCGCTCTATTGCAAAATTCAATTTAGCGTAATATAACAAATGTTTTCAAAAATAACGTTAAGTAGACGTGTATTTTGTGCCTTGGGTACTATTGAGGACTCACATTTACTATGTACAATTTGGTGTGCTAGTTAAAGATTGTATGACATTTGTTATAAATAGCCATAAATTGTAGTAAGTTAATATCATATACTGATATGTCATATAACAAAGTGTTTCCCTAGTTTTTTATGTATATTACAAATACTGACGATGTTTTTTATTATTGCAGGACGAAAGGCGGCATGGCGTCGCCCAAATATGCCATCTTCTTGTTCGCTCTCATCGCTTCTTGCAGCGCAGGTGAGTCGTTTTTACCATAACATATGGTGATTATAGTAGTTAACTTTCGTGTATCCTCAAAACTCGTGCTACCAGAAACCTATGGCTCAGCAAGTTCAAGGTATGCACAGTAAAAAAAATAAGATCTATAATTTGAAAAGGTCGATGAAAAGTCTCTATTAAAATATACCATTAAAGGATTCAAATAGTGAGCAGTCTATGTTTCACTGACATCCATGGCATCGAATGACCACAAAAGAATCGATTTCCTACTCGAATTCTATTACAGATTGAATTGCTGAAACATTTTTCAGTATAAAGAGCTCTTTTTCCACTATGTTGGCTAGCACGAGGCATGAGGGTTAGGTCAGTAAAGTAAAAATAGTGTAAGATAAAGGTCTTCATTCTTTGCCTGTGTTATCGGCCTGAAAACAGGCGGCTCTTTATGACATTTGTCTTCTCAGACTATACATTAATTATATATTTTAACAAAATATTGTAAACCTTATAAAAATTTATAAATATGTATTATTTTATTATTACTTGTATTATTCGTTTTTCCTTGTTTAGAGTTTATTTTTAGATTTAAAATGAGTTAAGTATATCGTGACTTCACAAGCCTAGGAATTTAGCACTTGTTCAATATTCAATAGTAGGTAGGTAATATGCTGTTAACGTCAGTAGATAATCCATATTTTTTATTCAAAATCCTTGAAATTCTTGGGTCGGCTTTTGGCTATAAAAAGCTTTATTTGAAACACCTGCATGCAAACGTAATACCTGCGTGATCGCATCATCTATTAAGGAACCAACCTATCATGTGTATTTTTGGCGTCGGTTACCGTGAAGTGTCGCTGGTGGGCGTGACGCGTGGCTCTGCCGCGGCTCTATCGCGGATAATGCCGGCCGTCACTTATCTGATATGAGAGTTCAAGGCGAACGTGTCTCTTCCGGATGTTGAGCGGAATTCACCTATATTTTACGTCTATTTTACAGAACACATTCTTGCATAATGTTGTTTTTTATGTAAATCAACAATACCATCGCAGCACCACTTTCTGCACCAGTAATGTTGGTGTCAGTGTATTTTGTTCTAAAGGTAGCTTGCATCGGAAATGAAAACGAATTAGCACGTAATATAGTTTACGTATTTATTATTATTATCGTACTTCGTACTTCAAGTAAATAACAAATACAATTTTTTTTAATTACTACTATTATTGTATGTATTTAAGTCATTCGTAGATGAAGACTTTCAAAATGTAATGTCTGCGAACGTGTTCAAAATATTTTTTGATCCATTTAGTAAAATGTTAGATTGTAGTTAAAAAGAAGATGATTAAATTATAAATATAATATTTTTATTTTAAATTATTATTATAACACTATTCAACAATTCGCCTAATTAAGGTATTAAAGTATATATACTGATGTTGTCATTAGAAGAATATAGTATAGTTGTACAGATGTTCCCCTATTAGTAGGACGACGTTAATAAACTTGGTGGGTTTCGTTGAGTGCAGGGCACTCAAAATCGGTTGCATTGGAGAGCTATGCAGGAGGCGTATAACTAGCAGTGGACCTCAAAAGGCTGAGATGATGATGATGAATACTTTAGTTGTGGAGGTCACATTTGATTAATGAATTCAAAATGTATTTTTATAATCATGAAAGTAGAATAGCAAAGCAAAGCTCATCGTACACCGGCTAGTGCAGGAGCACCGAGAGGTCTGGTAATTATCGGGCGCAGTGCCGAGTGGCGCATCACATTCCACACAAGTGTAGGGTTAATATTGTCTTATACATTAATAGTAACCATCTTATTCTTGACTAGACTTCCTTTGGTGCTGTTTGCGAGTGAAGTTAATTTTCACAACATTAATTCCCTTTTATAATTGAGTTGGAAAAAATCTTATACCTATAAAGCGACGAACTTATATGCATTACACTTGTATTTTTCTGCTTGTTTGAAGAAATACGATTTATATAGTATTTCTTCAAACTTTCTTTCGTCTATTTATATAGACTATTGCAACGGACACACACGAAAATCTTTACTGTGCGTATATTTTCTGTGTTATTAAAAAAAAACTTTTGAAACGCGTTAGTAAGTGTAATAAATTAAAAGTTAGGTTCTGGCTACCATAATGCAGTTCTTCATACACTCATTCGTGCCCGTCACCGGGCAGGTCCGGTAATTATCGTGTGCGTGCATTGTTCAATGAGGCGTCACATTCCTCGAAGCTTTGACTACAAGATATATGTTGTGTTATTAATATTTTTTAATTTATCAGTGAATTGTGTCTCACAGTAAAATGATAGTGTCTGAAAGATGCCTATCTGATCGAGCCACAGCGAAATAATAATGCTTTTAAAAAGGTAATTGTGACACTAGAAAGAAATGTAGGAAATACTAATAATAATTCGTTAATTTTAATATGAAACTACAAATAAAGGTGCTATAGTCAAATGAATAAAAATAATATTAACTGATTTTTAAAATGGATAATATTATTTCTAGTCCGGAATTCTGTTTCATAGAGTGTTAGCTTGTGTCCAGGGTCTACGCGCGTAGGAGTCAATATTACAATAATCTAAATTTTTTTAGCCCTTTTGAAGCCCAATTTCTAAATTATTTTCTTAGTGGTAATTTACACTATATAAAGAATCTTTCTGCAAAAATCAGCACGCCATGTTCGACGATGAGTTGTGCGTTGTGAGCTCTGTGCAACGTGTGTTGTGTGTGTGAGCGTTGTAAATAAACATACACTTTTTTAAATGTCATTTGTATTGGCTTGTGTTTTCTTGTCATTTGTGCAAAATGATGCAGTAATAAAGCCTAAATCTCCGTTTATTAATAACCGCCTCGTCACGTACACTTCTGCGTATCTATTAGCATTATAACTTTAGTACAATCAGTTATCTGGCCTAAAATCTCGGTGCAATAAATCAGTGCCGTTTAAAGGCCTCCATATATCTCCAGAACGACTACACGTGTTACCGCATTAGAATTTATTGTTACCAGTGGAGCGGTGATAAACAAATTAGATTACGTTCCTATTATGTAGCTCGGCGATCGCATTATGCACTGAACCGTACGTATTTTGTGCCACGACGAACGCACTGAATGAAAATTGTCTCGCCAATTATTTTACAACGATTTTCCGGTTAATTCGCTACAGAATATGTATGACTCGCCCCCGCTACACGTTTAACGGTTATTACGTGTTCAGTGTTCACGTCATCATCGTGTAACTACCCCATGTCTAGCAGGCGAATGAGTATGAGTCATTTGGCGTACGATTAAACCCGTGATAAAATTCCAATTCTAATATTTTATTTCATTATAATGTCCAATTTACAATAATAATTCAGGCTTTGAGTGCCGTGTTGGTTAAGGTAGACCGGGAGAAAAAGCCGGTGGAAAATAACTCTGGTCAAGGGGATATGGTAATCGCTTACTGTGAGATATGTTGTCATATATAAAAACCAAAATAACTAGGTATGATTGGATCAATATCCAGAGATCAACGCACAATTGAGACCGGTGAAATTTTGCAGATAGCTTCTTTATACAGCGTAGTTAGCACTAAGAAAGAAATAAATTCAATCCCTAAACTAAACTAAACTAAAGCAGACTAAAATAGAAGATTCCTTTTTATAGATTCACTACGAATATACATATAGGATAACAATAGGAGAAAAGAAGATTTAAATGATAGGTGGCTTTGTGTTCTGTGTTGTGTGAATGGTGGAAGTTAATTAGGAGATTTTAATATATGTTTAAGCCAAATAACAAGAATTTGTAATGGAGTGCAACGGCTAGTTAAGTGAAACAGTTACATGGATATAGTGAGCAGCTTTGGCACGTAACTTTATAGACGTGGGCAATTTGTTGTACAAACAAGTTCAGTTTCCGATAATATCTCTTGTTCATAATGCAACCACAACTAGTGCTGTCTTATGTACGCCGTCATGCTAAGCTTTATCGATAATCTAAAATATTTACCTGTAATAGAGAAGTAATTAAACTATAAAACGTGATTTATTTTTATCAAACATGTACTTTTGTAAAAAATCTTGGCAATTCTTTCAGTTTATATGACTGAAGTAATCAAAACATCTATTGTTTATAAATAACAAAAATAATTTATTTATTTGCCCTGAATAGTAAAATATATTTTCTTAGTAGATAATTTTATAAAGCTACAAATCGTGATAATGATAAGTCCTTTTGTAAAATGACAACTAGGAACGAAACATTGATTAATTTCAGTTAGAACTCCCGTACTAGTTAAAGTTGAATATTGACATATGTGTGTGTGAACAATGATGTAACAATTGAACTAATTTTCCATTTCGGACTTGTGTTACACAAGAATATTAAGCACAGAAATTTAACGACATAATCAATATCATCGACAACCAGCAGTGCACCTCTAGCCACGTTCAAACATGCCGGTTAGGCTACCAACGAGCGCATTACATCGTATTACCGACCACAATTAACATTCCCATCTCATCTTGCGGAATAACTGAATATATTCTGCTGTATTTTATATCTCCAGATCCCTTTTTATACTTCAGACGGCATAGCTGTTCGTATTTTTCTTATTCTGGAAGTGATCGTACAGAGAGGTATGCAACGTTGAATGTTTTTTCTCGAGTTTTTTCTTAAGATAATGATGTAAAACAATTATAAAGTTTTAACAAGTATAAATTAATATATAAAATCAATTATACTTGTGTTTAAAATGAAAGATCGCGAGTTTTTGTATTTTATACTAATGAGTGGCATTAAAGACAATTAATTAAGAACAATTTTTTTATAATCCTATATCTATTATTTAAAACAATACGCTGAAAATATTAATAAAAGATTTCGGACAGGCCCAGAGACCAACGTACAATCCTGAAATTTTGTGGATATTTTCTTTATAGCATAATTGAGCACTAATAAAGGAATTTTTAGAAATTCCTGGTCTACGAAGTTAAAATAGAAGATATCCCATGAGCTTTATGCGTCCAATGCTGGACATGGGCCCCTTAGATCCATTGGTTAGCCGCTATCCTTATCACGTTGGTAATCCACCTGGTTGAGGGACGCCCTGTGCTTCGTTGCCCAGACATGGTCGCCAATCGAGGTTGCATAGAGAAGGGTCAATATATATATATATATATAATCTATTGAAATATATAATGTGACTTCTGAGCGAGCAAACCCGCGACCGATAGCTAGTGTATGAATTTATCAATTATGATAATAAATAGTTATGAGGTACACGAAACATGAAATTCAACAACTACATTTGTGCAAATTACTGCTCAGTCAGAACAAATTGAACGGACTATAAATTAATGACCCAGCGTCGACTCCAAACACGGGCTTCACTTAGCACGCACTTGACAAATTTATAACTTAGCACTGAATTGGATTTTACTACTATACATTTATCTGTGTATATAAAACAGAAAGGTAAGTGACAGAGCCAGAGATCAACGCACACCCCATCGAAAATCCTAAAAGTTTATATAGCGCAGACAACTTTATATAGCGTAAGCGAGCAGTGAGTAAAAAAATGAAAATTGCACTTTTAAAAAGGTATAATTAGATATTAAATGTTGTATGAGTTCTGATTTCTCTAATAGATTTGATTTAAACAGAGAGCTATGAGAGAGAGTATAATTTATTGGAATTTACTGTAATGTTATCTTTTGCGGAAACAAGCCGCGGGAAAAATATTAAAATATACATAGTGTTTGTAAGTTGTGTTTCGATTTTCTTTGCGAAGCTTGTACTTGAATGGTTCACTAGATATACATTTATTAAAATCTTGTGCAATGTGCACATAAGTAATAATTTAATTGGCTTTCATCCATACACGTTGGTTTATTGAGATGGAATTTGATTGTGGTTTCACAAATTGAATCTCCGTAGCTCTGGCAGAGTTCTCTACAAGAGGATATTAATTGGTTACGAACAATCCACGCCTTTGTCTACCTTATAGATTGTTGTTTTCTTGTACATCAATGTAACACCTTACGAGAACCAATATATCCATGATTGAATTTTTGTTACCATTTCTGCTTTCTGATTTCCTAAAAATTGTGCGTTAGAAATATTTTTTTCGATTTGAGGTTCGTTATTGCCGTCCATCAATTATAGCAGCCATTTATTAGAGAAATAAAAGTAGTATTTTGTAATATAAAAATATTTAGGTCGTTATAACATCTCCATACGTACATTTAAGTGTGTTTCTTCGAAAAGACGCTCAGTAATCTTTCTGTATTCACGACCTTCGCAAGATCCGGCATTCTATCCAGAACAGACAAATATAGGTACAAAAGAATTTGAGCAAAAACCTTTTCTATTTCTCGACTTCACTCCAGTGACGTACTTTACATAATAACGTGAGTAGATATAGCGAATAGCCAGGTACAAAAAGTGGAGTGGAGGTTGTAGTTATGTTCAAGTGAATGTTCGTTTTCCATTTTCTTTGACAAGTACGCTTCAAGATGAATTAGGTAGGAACGAGACAAGGAACAATCTTGAGACTACGTTTCTCGTCAAAGGAGGCCTTTTTTCGTCAAGCGTCTTTGAGTCAGAACTATGTCAGCTTCGTGCTTACTTTACGATGCTCGAGTGAACTGTCAAGTCCATATTTTCACGCCTCGTTCGTTACTCTTAACGGAGCTGGAGGCAAGTGAAAATGAATGGAATATATTATACTATGAAAATAATAAACATCATGGGAAGAAAATATGCGTTGATAAATATGCTTAAAAGCTAAGTATTTATCAGATACGATTATATTACCTACCGAGAAGACAAAAAGTAATTAACACAGGAATTCATTTATTGAGGAAGGATAAAATATAAATAATTGAAGCGATAACACTATTAGTGTTCGCATTATGCGAAAATCATTGTATTGTTATAAATGGATTAAAATGCTGTTTTCCTGGAATCACATTAAAATGAGAGATTTCCTTATTTTGCTCGATTTTTAAATTATACATGTATGTACGTAAGCCAGAATTCGTATCTTTTCATAGAAACATAAGAACTACTTCACGCAAGTAACGGTTATTGTAATAGTTCTACTACTGAACACATTGAAAGAAGTTACGCCTAAGCGTCGAGTGCACTGTCAACTGAACTAAGTTTTCAGCTAAGTAGTTTCAAGCAGAGCTCAGTTGTGTTCGTAATGGTGGAAACGTGATGTTCCGTGCGAGTGCTATCGCCGCTGCTGCTCATGCAACTGTTTGCTGAGGATGATAAGAGGATGTGTCATAGTTATTTTACAGCTTTGTCGGTGATGTTTTAAGAAGAATTTAAATAGTAGATGTTTAAATATTTTATTTATATAGTGCTCAATGTATCTTAGCGGAGATAAAGATTAAGATAACAATAAAATATTGTGTTAGAATTAATATGGAAATTAAAAGGTACTAAATCGTAAAATCTAAATTTATGGCTTGTAGGTGCCCATTATTAATATATTAAAACCCATTTCTTACATTTAGGGTTCAGTACACACATATCTAAATAGGAATCGCTCATCATGTCCGTCGGAAGATGTACACTTAATTTGGACGGCACATGTGATATAATGATGTACTGAAATTATTAAAATTAAATAAGAATATCACACGTGATAGAGGAAAGGAAAAACTAGGTTAGCTTATAGGGTATCATTGGACAGGTCTTTAATGATTTGTAAACATTTTAATATTTAATTAATATAAAAATGTATAAGGACCCTGAAAACTATAGTAGGGAGCATGACTCTCAGTCGAACCTTGTATATAAACAAACAATTTATCGATGTAAAATGTGTTATTATTTCTGAACTTCTCGGACGATTATCTGAGTCCTCAGGAGTAGCAACGTATCTATGTTCAAGCTCACACACGATTTCAGTCGTGTTTGTGGTTGTACGTTAATGTCTACGGGCTGGGACTACTTCAAATCAGGTGGTTTGCATGCTCGTTTGCTACTCTCCTCATATAAAAAAATCATAATCACTTTTTTGCATAAAGTCATGTCTTGTTACAGGCGGAAAATACTTTAAATAACGTATTAAGATTACGATTAACATTTAGCGAGAAACACTTGTTAATCATATACCTAAGTATGGGTGGAGCGACGACGTCGCCGAGGTAATAGCTGGGTGGTCAGTTCCCAGGAAAATTGGAGTCACATATATGAGCTTTCCTTCATATAATGTTTTCCTTCATTAGTTTAACGATCTGGACCGGGTCGGACGGCGCCGGACTGTCACAGAAGTTTAATAACATCAATTTCTCTTTTGGCTCAAGTTATGCAGTATAAAGTATTTGATACGTTGCTATGTAGATTAATATTATCTTGCGTCCGAATGTACACGTAACGTTGTAACATGTACAACTATATTAATGCCATGGATCTAACACGCAACCCATACGACAGTCAGGGTTCCTTGCCAACCATGGCCAGCCACAGATGCAAGGTTTTAGAATACCTTCAATCAGGAATAATATAGTATCTAAGCGTCAACGTACTAACGCAAAAAATATGTTAATTTTGTGATTTTTGGTTATTTCAATGTTAAATAAAATTAAATCAATCAAATGAATTATGTTCAACTTCAAGTATAAAATATTTTTACTGATACTATTGCCAAAATAGAGTACAATACCCTGAACATAGCGGTAATAAACATTCAATATAGGGAATATTTACACGTACTTAAATATTTTATTAATAAGAAATATATAACTTTGAGTCGATTATTGCTATGTACTAGTTAAATTTATAAATCAAAAATCGTTAAACGTGAGACCCGGTACATAGTAAAATTGTACAAATGTATAAATATCACATTTGTTTTGTGGTTTGCAATATTTCTGTTCATCTATTTTTTAAACGCTTTATTCAATATTGATACTGCTCGCATAGTAAGTTATTGAAATCAAACACCGCCAATACTACGAAACGAATTATCAAAACAAAACCTTTGACACCGGCAGCCCGCTGTCATCCACAAACATTGCCCTCATATACAATTTATGTTATTAATCCATTGCACCTTTACTTCCTGCGAGCTTGACTTTTATTATGAACTTGTTTAGTGATTACGCAATGTATGTGCTTTATGGGATGAGTCGTGAAACGTGACGCGGGGTGGTAGTTGCGAGCTGTCACGGACGATCGATAAGGGCGCGCCCTCGCCGTGCACGCGACGATTCCACCTGTTTTCGTACTTTTGGGCACAACCTTTAACTACTATCCTTTAAAAATATTCTATCGTAGTATTCTTTCTAATAATTCCTAGTACCTAATATTTTCCAGGTTAACATTTTCTTTGTTAAAACTGAAATACCTGCCGAGCTTCAATTCCAATCTTTGTATTTTTTTCCATTAAACTTAATTAAAGTGTCATGTCATAAAATACAGGGATGATATGCCTTCGTGTAGTACGGACCAATGTTTGTCTAATGGCTGTCATAAATAGCTTTATTTGGTTTGTAGATGTCAGTTGGCTACAGCGACTGATGGATAATGGCCATACATTAACCCCGAAATATAGTTTCGAATATACAATACTAAATTTAGCGATTTGAAGTTTTTTAAATTTCTGTGTGCCAACGCATCATCATTACAATACTTCATTATGAACGGTTGAGCTACAAAATTAAATAAAGCCTCTGGCATTAATCATTCGAATAACTCCGATCACGTCAAAGTGGCGGAATCATGTAGAGAATTCGTTTTAAAACAGTTCGAATTTAAAACAGTGCCAATTTCAAATATATATAAATAACAGCATGAGTAACATTTCCCACCACTTTGCTTTATAAAAGTAATTGGTTGGCGCTACGTATAAGCGTATAACTTTGTTATCATATCGCTCGGTCACATTGACAATCTTGGATTCAATTCTCAACAGGATTAAAACAAAAATCGAAATCTATTTGGGTTTGTCGTCCGTGTCACGGGGGATTGTAACATATAGAATGTGCTAATGTCGCACGGAGGGAAGGCTGGTAGTACTGGTACACACTGCCCTGGTGCTGCAATGCGGCTTAATGCAGATAGGGATTTGTACATTTTACAATTTAAATTTAAAAATGTATCCAAGTTTTTGTTATGACATTAAAACAGAGAGTTTATCTGCTGTCCGTATGATGGTATGCGGTCACTATCTTCAATCAATCATCGAGTTGGTTGCCACGTACATAACAAACCGGAAATCACACCAAAATCAAATTCAAAATATTTTCATTCAAAGTTGATGTTTGCATAACTCTTTATGAACGAAAGTGTCAGCGATTCGTTACGTCTAAACCTAAATTGGGCTAAACCCCTATCCAACGTCGTGCATAGATTCGTTGCTTCTTCTGAGGATTAAGATGCGTCGCCTATACATATGTATGTGTAGCCAGTACTTATAAATTTGTGACGGTAATACCTTTCTGATCGAACAAAACTTTATACTACTGTGGCGACTTTCCGCAACTCGACAAAAGATGGCGTCATACGATCCTGAATCACACTATCGATTTTTTCTAAATATCTTGCATATATACAAACTCCGATATGAAACATTCGGAGCACGGCCGCTCCCCAGGCACAACTCGCCTGGAGGGAGATCTCCCTTCGTCAAACTACCATCGCTTCTATTAACTATTTGTAACTAAATTGTATATATACTATAATAGTGAGTGACCGACATTTAGTAGTTATGGTCCAATTGTATGGCACATTGTGAAGCGGCGTACCACATTTGTCCCGGCCTAGATACAACGGAACCAAATTTGTACTGTCTCGGAACAGTGGCCGAGTTGATTAGACGCATTGTTCGAGATAATCAAGCGGTCGGCTCGATACAGAACCTATATGCTACATGACAGATACTTTGTTTTGTCATCAACGACCCTTAGCGATGTGTAAAGGGATTTGGTAACTGTCTTTTAAAATTCTCGTTGTATTACAAATTAAAATAGTTTATTTCATTATAAAGTATTACATACTCTTCATGAAAGTGCAAAAACATGAAAGATACAACACAAAATAAGGTTATCGGCTTTGAGCGCCCTGTTGACTAAGGTTGATCGGGAGAAATAACCGACGAATAAAATCTCTCGGCACTCTTTTTAAATGAGACATTGGTAACATACATACTATACAGTGTAACTTTAGAAAGATAGTAACACGACACGTTGAAGCAAGACTTATTTTGATTTTATTTTAGTATATTTTATTTTCTTGTTTGTAAAATACTTCTTACTCTTGTTGTTTTAAAATGAAATGTATATATTTATACAGGAAAAACCTACCAATAAACTCAAGCATTTATGCAATGAATACTAAATGAAATGGTGAAAAATTTAAACATGACTTTCGGTATATTAATTATGCTTCTAATAAAATTGGCACACTATTTCATGGATTATCAAGTTTGATCGTTAGAATAAAATTTGACTCGTGTAAAACTTCCCTTATTGCCGTATCGAGTTCATTAGCCGACTCAAGCCCGACCTTCATTAACGCCGGCTTCTAATTAAAATATATTGCTCCATACATCTTCCGCCTCAGTATAATACACCGGGTATTGCCGCCGCCATCTTCAGAATACATAATACATGTCGGTACGCTTAGAAACAGAAGAAAGAGGATCTTTATATTAAGCTCGTATCCAGTGCCTGCGGTAAATGTGGCGTGCGTGAACGCGGTGCCACTTCAGATAGGCCTTCAGTCGACGTTAGGCAGGTCCCCTGTTCTGAATGGAGTTGGTTATTGTTCGATATTAAAATTAGGGAAAATATTATACAGATGATAGTCAAGATACTTGCGTACTTAGACACCTTACATCTTATTATTTTTCTGGCGTTGGATGTAGTTACGACACAGATATATAATATAAGAGCCACATTACTTCCGGTCTTCATGGATGGCGGTTACGGAGTGCGTGCTTTTGTCAAAAGATCAAAATCTTATTTTTAGGGAAGTTTCGACAGGAGAAGTGCCCCATCACTCTTATAATCCGTAGTAAAGCAACTCGCTTGTAATTGTTGGAGAAATACGGTTTAGAACTACACTTACAAGCGAGACGACCATATTAATCCACAGGAGGAACAAATCATCTCACGGCCTGAGATAGAAATTTATTCAAGTTTTAGGTTGCATTTGGATATCCATGAGTTGCATCGACTACTTAACATCAGGTGGCCCACAGACTTCTTATGTCGATAAATAAAAGACGATTGCTTTTAAAAGTACTTAATAGATTATTGGCATCGTCAAACATGATTAACTGGCGTGGAATGGCGACACGGGGACGCACGAGAACGCACGAGAACACACGAGAACGCTAAGTAAACACGAGCGGAACGTGACCGGTGCTATTAGCGGATGCGACACACACGCGGCTGGTATTTTTATGTAATTGTTAGCAGACTTAGGTATGTGGGGAGCTCCAACTTAGTCCTCTTGGATAGCAACAAATCTGTGATCGATATTGTGGATTTTATTACATGTGAAGTTGATTATTTTTATTTTATGTTGGAAAAGTGTCAATCGAGCGTGCTGGTCACGTGATGTTGGAGGGCGTTAATGTTCAACCTCGATTAAGACTAGTCCTCTCTGACGTTATGCAGAGATATGTTGGATTGAGACGGTCGCCTGGCATATGAGTGTTGTCGACGACTAAACTTGTACATGTACATCCTTGTTATTTGTGTTTAAGGGATACAGAATATGCATAACATTACATGCAGACTGTACATTACACTCCCACACACCCGTATATATATACATACACATATAAGAAATTGACAGACTGATCCAGATATCAAACACAGCCGAAGTCGTTGTTGTTGACCTAGAATGTTTAGAACCCAGCATCTTGAGATTTTGCAGATAGGTTCTTAATATAATGTAAGTTACCGTTACGAAAGTCTGGTCCTGTGGGGCAAAAATAGAACATGACAAGGTTATGAAATCAATATAAAATTGATAAGTAGTAAAAATACAATTGCCTGATTTATTTAAGCCGTAGGCAAAGGCTGGTAAATGTAAAGTGGAATAAAATTCTAAAATAAGTTTATGAAACGCGAAAAACATAAAATTATAATTTAATCCGAACATCGTTCCACTTATATATACAAAACATAGGTACATTAATTGGGACGAATGTTTTACATAAGAAAATGTTGTTCAAAGTCAAATCACTTGGTGGAATTTAGCTGAATTGAAACAAATTGTGCGGCTATAAAATCAATTCACAATGCATCAGCTGCATACCGAATCTTGGGCTCCATCGATAATAATTGGATATATTGATTTGTCTGTCCGTACGAATTAATTTAACCATTGTTTACTGGATGGAGTCTCATCACTTCAGTTTATTTCTGTTTGTGACTTATCTTGACCTTTTCGCTCAGCTAGACAGTTGTGCCGGTAAGGGAATGTTTGCCACGTCGAGTGGTGCTAGACCCAAGGTCCAGGGTTCCAGTGAAAATACTTGTGTAATGAGGTCATTATTTCCGTGCTATATTCTCTTTATTTATGTTTTTAAGTAAATTAATACACGTTCTGTAAACAAAAAAATGAATAGAACAGATACTTTGTATGCTTTTTAATAATATGACATGTTTATAAGTTATATTTTTATCTCTTGAACAAAGTAGTAACGTATAAAATAAAATATTTTTTACGATTTCACAAAAAATTTAAATGAGCAAACGACCAAGATAAGAAAGAAAATACATTTGTATATCCGATGTCAACTTCATCCCGTCGTTTTCCCAACGTGACAAAGAAACTAAATTAAAACGAGGGAAATGAAAATAGGATTATTGGTATTTTCACAGTATTACATTACTTTATGATGAGGATATAATAGACAACAGTTTAATCACTTTAGGCTTACCTTACGTGCGCTGAAGAGCTATTGTGGATCGCGTGAATGAAAACATCGTGTGATTCACGTGTCATTGTGCATTAGCGCGGCCGCTGGAATGCTGGAGTCACCTCTGAGGTCACCTTTCACATTGGCGCTGTGCATCTTCTAAGTTGTTTAGGAACTGATTATAAAGATCGGACAACTATAATTCGACCGGGGTGGTACCACCGCCGCCCTCATAATCCGCCGTAAAGCATTACTTGTGTTTCGGTTGGAGAGGTGCGGTCGCTCAGGAAGAGCAACGTATCTAGGTTCGAGCTCAGGTGGGATTTCAGTCGTGTTTGTGGTTGCACGTGGGTGTCTATGGGCTACGACTACTTAATACGACGTGATGAGCGTGGAATTTACTGGGTGGTAGGTAGTCAGTATTGTTTGGGCATCTGTAATTAAGTGACGTTGATGGTGACACGAAAGCTAGTTCACATTTCACGCAGAGAATTGGGATTGCTATTAAGCATGAAAATGAGGCTAGTGTACGTGGCAACATGTCGCATAGACACGGACTCTCTGTAAATTATTTAGGTTGGGTTCTTATTATAGCTGTTACATAATATAAAAGAAAGTAACACCCCGACATCTACGCTTAGTTTGAAAGGTCAAACTATGTAACTGATTTTATTACGGCTTTCATCAATAGACAGAGAGTGAGTGATTATATATATATATGTATATATATAACTTACATAAAGAGAAAAGTAGAGAAAAACTAATAAATAAATAGTAGGTAATACAAAATCAACATAGTATTAATGTAATTAAATGTTTGATAAATAATATAGTCATTGTATACAAAACGTTTTAAATTTATCATTTTACATATTGATATAAAATAAAATCGAAAGAAAACATCGAAACAAAAGTGTTTTTGTATTCAAATACAAATGTTATACATCACTTAGGGAAACAAGTGCTTTCTTTTTCATATTACGATAAATAAATTGTCCATTTCATTTCCCGCCGCAGTACGGTTTGCTCAGCTCTGGCAGAGCATTGCCGCCCGCCCAATGCCGAGGGCGAGGCCGACATGCGACACCGCCACGCTTCAGGAAGCGCACTTGAGCCTAAAGCCTAGAGCCTAGTCCTCACCTTAGTAGGACAGATGTACTACCTGTCGGTCACACACCACCGAGTCGTAGACAGGATCAGTGGTACGATCCTGCTATTGAATCGGGGTTCCGGTTTCAAATTTCAATTGCTTTGACACATTTAAAGTGTAAGCCACGGATAATTTTTGGATTAGTGTAGATTAATTTCTAATACGCGCGTAACTTAGAAAAAGTGCGTCCAAGAGTAACGAACATTTAAAATTATAGAATTGTCACTATTTTTACGTATTTCTTTTAACTTTATGTACATGACTTAATAAATACCTAATCTGTTTCGTTAAAACTTATTGATTTTTACCAAAATCTACCACTGTAAGTACAACTGCCGCTCTCATAATCCTCCGTAAAGTATATTTTGTGTTTCGGTTAGAGAGATGCCGTTGCCTGCTAAATTTTGAAGTAATGTGACCATTTTAGTCCTCCGGAACACAAGTAGTTCTTCACGTCAATCAGGTACGAATTTACAGTCAGACATATGGTTTGCATCCTCATTTGCTACTCTTTTCACATAAATATACAATTGACATAAAATTTGGTTACTGTGTTTGAAGAGTAACATTAGGCTATGCATACATCTCATTTAAATAATCATTTACTTCATAATAGGCACTTTTAAAAAGACTCCGTTTAATCCATTCCAATATAATGAAGTTTACATCACTTCAACGTTTAACGTTCCATTGAAGTGCAAGCTACATTATACATGTGTACATATACTATTAAGCTTAAACAAAAGGCTTCATACGGAAAATGATATCCAATACCATTAAGAGCAAACAATCCCGAGGCCCCGACGCAGACAAGTTTTTAAGAAATTACAAATTGCCCCTCGTAATGCCTTCATCCCAACCCTTACTCTTGGGGTCGGTACTTAGAGTGCCTCTTTATGCTTTACTACCTTTTGATAACGGCTTTGCTCTCACAAAAGTCCATTTTTTATTTTTTAAGCCCTTTTTAACCTCCGACAGGGTGCAATTTTCAAAATTCCTTTATTAGTGATTATTTACGCTATATGAAAAAATCAAATATAAAAGTTAAAAGTTAAAAAATAATCATTTAACCGTAGTAAATTTTATTCTCTACTTGAATCCCTTCAAGTTTTATTTTCGTATTAAAAGGTAGGCTATGTCAGTATCTAAGGTCCAATTTTTTTCCTCTTTCAAGTCCTATTTCTACTCTAAACATTTTATGGTTAAATCTTTTTACGTACACCTGCTCGGAAACAGGCTCTATTTATAAATCAGAGAGGGTGGAGTGTGCTCCGCCACGCTGCTCCAATGCGGAATCGTGGATATGCGGTTTGCTGAATTCAAACATATGTACACTCACTATATCCGATAAAGTTTAGTTACTGTCATCTATCGATATAGACAGAGAACGCCTGTTTAAAGTAGTATAAAAGCGATTAATCACTTGTGATCACCGATCCATTCACCGACCGCGCTCGACGTTTAACTTTGTTGATTGTTTATGATCTACACAAGGATCCGCAATGCTTGTTCACTCTGTTAAATTTTAAAATGTATCTAGCACAAAATAACGTAGAAAGTAACACTTTGAAGCTGCGAATGCAGGTAGGCCTTAGAGGAAAACATTCGCCATAACTTATTCAGGTTTAGTACTGCGCCTCTGGGATTCCCGCCGTGTACTGCAGAGGGCCCGGAACTTTCGGCACGGTGCCAACTAGCAATGTTTACGGAAAATATCTTAAATAAATAAATGCAACATACAAAATATTAAATTTATGCCTAATTCATAGCAGTATCAAAATGAGTTAATTATTCCAAAGTGCCGGATTTCATTCACACAATGCCAAAAATTTATCTACATTCCGTCAACTAAAAAAAACAGTAAATCAAAATATAACATGGGATTTTAACGACGTAATATAAAACTCATTATCACATACATCACATTGTTTTGTACTCAAGTTTTTTCAAACGCCTTGAAATCTGATTAAAGTATATAATTAAAACAGTCAAATGAAATAAGGGCGGACCCCTCGAAGCGTCCCAACGCTCCCTTTGACAATATTTGGCGGGATCAGGTTTTTAATATGGCCACTTGCTTTGAAAACGAAAGCGATCGATTGTTTACTTACAACGAAGAATTTTGCCATTTTTATTAATCAAACTTTTTTGTCAATGACTTGTGTTCTTGTATGGGAAAACTCGCAAATTTGTAGGCTCGTATTTTTGAAAATTTCTAATTAATTAATAAGTTTTGAATAATAAGCGATAAAACGTCTTATCCGAATTATTTATTAGCTCTTAGCATTAAGTTTATACAATTATTATAATCATTGAACCGGGTCACGAGGGCCCGCCGGTTGAAGTCTGCGTTCAAGTTTCTTACACCAGATATTTCACCCTACTTCCCTAATTTTCCTTATCAAATTTTATTTTTTTCGGCAACAAATTTTATCCTAAACCATTATGTTGAATGAAAGAAAATTTGATTTGAAATATTGAAATAGATACGGAACTTCTGATAAACTTCTGATGAACTTCTGATTTTGAAGGTGGTAGAGCCGTTAGAGCTCGCCCGGGGCGGCACCACCGCCACCCTCATAACCCGCTGTAAAGCAACATGTTC
>DWON01003354.1:0-18225 GCA_018251015.1 Phocides pigmalion okeechobee
GTGACAAAAATGTGTCCATTTTTGATTTCGGTAAAAACGTTCGAACCAATCCAAATATATCAATATTAGTACTATAAAGATATATTTTTATAACATATTTTCTCTTATAACAATCGACCGTCGCTTGTGGCGTGTTTCATTGTGTGTCATGCTTTGTTTGAACCATTGTGATTAGATATTCCGACTATAAATATACACCATGAATTTTTTATCTTATTTGTTTTAGGATTATTTACAGTATAGGGGTTTTGTCAAAATTTTTGTTATATCTATATATGAAACTCGATACATATTGAAAGCGCTGAAAATACGCAAAAATATACGATTCATTTTATGTCACATGAATCCAAAATCCAAATGGTACTTTGCCCGTTTTGATAGTGAACACAAACGTTGAGGGTGTGCATAGAACTTACCTGGATATTCACAATCAGAGAAAAGCCTCACTCTGGGTTTATTTAAAAATCTAAACCATAAAGAGGTACTCTCTAAAAATCATAATTTTTATACGAAAATAAGTAGTTTTTACTTTTTTTGAACAAAATAATCAAGTTGAGTTATATATTCTACTAAAATTATAAATGCAAAGTGTATATTAGTATATTCCGTTTTTACGTTTAAACAGTTAAATCGATTGTGATCATTTTAACATGTATAATCTAATTATGTAAGATTAGACTTTTTAGACGGACTAAGGCTACTTTTCGTCGCGAAAGTAAAACATAAAGGGTTTAAAGTAGAGAATGTTTTTTTTATAGTTGGGATATATATGAGTTTTTTATATTTGGTTCTTTGATACAGCACAAATGGAAACTAGGAGAGTAATGTTAGTAAATGCACTTTTAAGAGGGTAAAAACCAACTTAAGAAGAGAAATTTTGTAATATCGACTTTCGCGCGGGCAAGGGCGCAAGGAAAAGTTAGTATGTCATAATTTCGTAAATACTTTTAATAGCCAAGTTAAAAATTCTATGTCCTTTCGTTCAATACCGTCGCAAAATGTAACAATAAATACGCATATTTAAAACGCAAATTTTTTTCAAACATTATTTACTTGCCTGTATTTATCCCCTTTTGTTAATTTTATTTTTTCATAAAAGACATTATACGAAATAAATATGTTTTGTTACAATAAAATATCATACTTTCATTATGAATCAAACTTATATTTTATACTGTATTTTTAATTTAAATGCGGTTTGTGAAAAAAATGTCTATTAGTAACCAACGTGTTATAAAACGAGGTCGCCACATAGGTTATGTGGCGACTTCACTGTAGCTTGAAATTTAAACTATGCTACCCTATCTCCTACCTAAAGTAAGACCAAAAGAAAAGGGTTTTCGGAATAGCAGCTCAAGCCGTTAGGAAGTAGCGATTTCCGGAAGGTTGTTAGTGGGAGTGGCCTCACACCAGCGTAAGTACAGGGCGATGTCGCTGGAGCCGGAGGAGCAGAGACTTGTCCCCCGAGACGTGTCAGGTTGCGATGTTACAATAGAGAACACTAGTTGCGTTCATGCAAAGATTCTGAAATTCTAGACGAGCTTAAAAGGAAGCTATCGATGTGTTTTATTGTGAGTGAAAATCTCACATAATCTGATATCTCTCCCACGTTACTAGGTTTCTTTGTTAAGAACTTCCCCTGTGACTAAAAAGGTCGTGTAAATACGAAAAAATGGAAAGGAACGTAGTTTATTAGCTGTGAAGTACAAAATGCAAAATACGATGACTCTAAGGATATACTACGAATTAATTTATTGGCATAAGTTAAAAATATATAATAAACCATAACATAAAACTTAAAAAACATGTTTTTTTTATATTTAGTAAAAAAATAAATTAAATTAAGAATGATGTATACATATATTATTTTAAATAAAAAAGCTTCATCCAAATTGCTGACCCAGGATATACTTAATGAAATGAACGATATATTTAATATATTATGGTATAACAATATATCTAAGTACTAAATCCAGTAGTTTCGGATATAGATACGAGTTCCAAAACATTCTTGGTTGAGGCCATCTATTAAAATTCGTTTAGCGTACTGACTCACGGCTTGAACTTTTGGAATGCGAGGAGTTGCAGACATTCTTGTACTTGTACTCGGCTTATATGGATTTCATGAATACTTATTGAAAAATATATTCCACTTGTTTTTTACTATTTTTACAACAATGATTGCTATATCCGTAAGTTCTACTTTACAAGGAATATACAATAAAAAATATTCGTAATGAAATACGCATGCAACAAAATTAACAAAACAGCTTAAATTGTTGAGATACATTTATATTTTTATTGTATGTAGTACCACTACGAAACGGATTGCACTCAACGGTATGCTGTTTGTCCTTGTACGGATATACAAGGGAGGTCGGTGGATTTTGGCTTCAAGAAATTCTTGCGTTTCGATGGAAAAGTGGTTATGAGATACTTGCATATGAGGCGACCGTCTCATATTTTACAAGCAGCGAATATTACTCCTATTCGATAAAATAATCTATGATTCTTTGTGTCATATAAGAGTCGGTACTTGTCCGGTCAAATTACAGTATACTTGCTGAATATATAACTAACTTTAACAATAAAGGTACCATCGTGGGAAAGTTTACGTGCTTGAAAGTAGTTCCATAACTCAAATAAAGTTAAATTAAACCTAAGAAACCGCGTAAACTTACGTCCATCTCTTGGTGACTTAAATAGGAATACTATCATGGCTTTTTTCAATACTAACCGTTGCTGCAGTGAAAAAACTTATCCAACTTATAAAATCAAGGGTTTCCTTAAGATAACTTATGTGGTCATCTATTTCTGCTGGCAGTTGCGGGTTAAAAATTTAAAAGGTGCGTTAGATGTCTTCCAATATATTATCCACGTTTCGTAACACTAGGCGTTTTACAGTAAAATGGTTATATTTTATTTATTATTTTTTTTAAGGTGAGAGAACTATAGTTCTACGGGGGAGGTACCACCGCCGCCCTCATAATCCGACAAAAGTATTACTTGTGTTTCGGTTGGAGAGGTGCGGTTACCGTGTACACTTTGAAGTGAGGCCACCATCTTAGTCCTCAGAAGTACGAGTAGCAACGCATCTATGTTCGAGCTCAGATAGGATTTCGGTCGTGTTTATGGTTGTACGTGAATGTATATAGGCTGCGACTACATAACATTATGTGGTTTGCATGCTCGTTTGCTACTCTTCTCACGTAAAAACTCATTAAACATTACGCTGATAAGGATTACGTGTTAGCAGTGATTACGTATTTATGCTGCTGGTGTTTGAAATTTTTGATCCGTGGGATCCTAGTGCCAAAATTTTTCAAACAATAACTTTTACGTTCGATCGACACCGCCGGGGCCAAGAGGACTGGTTCAAATCTCGCGCAAAGAATTAAAATCGCTGTTCAACGCGGGAAGGCAGCTCGCGTTTTTGGAGTCGTGCCGCATGGGCACGACTCCACGACGTCCCTGTAATTTAAGCTTTTATTACAATAACTTTTAAGGTTTTCTGTACCTAATTTAAAAATATTAAATGTAGCATGAAAATCTTTGAACGAAGAACATAGCATAGTAACAATAAAGTCATGCAAATCAGCCCTTTTGTTATAATTATGTAAATGTAATAAATTTGTATTCTTAATTTACGTACAATTTTTTCACAGGTGAAATAAAAAATGTGCAAAGTCACGTATACATAATATTGATTTACTTTCTATAATATATTCTTTTGAAAACATCAACCGTTACTTTTGTAAGAAGCCTTAAATTCCCTGTTGCAAGCGTCGGTCACGACCCATTCAGTTAAAAATAGATCCATCCAATTATAATCCAACGGATCAAGTGCGTTAGTTTTTATTAATCAGAACTTGCCTCTTATTAGCAATAACTTTCTTTCAGTGAAAAGTTAATATTAGATGAAAGAAGTTTCTGATATAAACTAGATTGCGATTAAGTATTTTTAGTTTGAAATATCGTAACAGCTTAAAATATATAATATAATTTATATTTTACATAAAAGATTAAAAAACTATAGATGTAGGCAGTTTGGTACTATATTTTAGCTTTTCCCACAGGAGGGTTCAGGATTTGAATCTTATACCTGACAAATGTAGTAGAAAACACACGAAGTCCATATGATGGCACCTGGTCAATGCCTTCTGTGCACATCTAAAAACATTTCCATTCATAAAAGAATAAATCGCCATCTATCTAAAGGTTCACGTAAATAGAAGGAAAACAGGGAGGAAAATAGAAGGAATAGTAAGAGATAAGGAGAAGAAGTTAAAGAAATAAGTTGAAAAAGTAAATGTTCAGTCTACCTACCACACCAAAATAGGTATAGCAATTTCATAGTCTACTAAACAAAAATTAAATGTGTATTTGTCATAGAAACTGCATAAGTTGATTTCAAAGCAAACGAAAGTATGTATTAGGTATACTAAAGAAATTCCTAAAACCTGTTTGAAAGTTATTCATAAGTGTTAATGGATATCTTTTGTTTTCTTTTCAGTACAGAAAGGACACACGTATTAAAAATGTAACAAAAACATTATTAAGGTCCATCAAGTCTTTCAAATTCAAAAGCTAAATGTTAGTTTAAAAGTGAATTTTGTGAGCAAAGAGCGTAAAAGTGTCCACAAAGCCGGCAATTAATAAGTTTCGACTGGCCGGATATCCGGGCCGCAGTATAATGTACTGGTGGAAAAAATACTTTTTAAATATATTTACAGATAATGTGTATATAAATTAAATATTTCAAAGTTGTCTCGTTACAATACGAGTAGAATGCTGAGGACCGGCGTCAGTAATAACAATAATTTGCGATATATTACTATATTTACATAAGTTATTCATTTTGACAACTACGTTTATCGAACAGACATAATAGTATCATTGATTCATAATCATGTTCTGTTATTCATCTAAAGTTAAGTGGCGATATAGGGCAGAAATTCTATACTGATTAACACTGATTATATAGATCACTTGTAAACTAAATTGATTACTTTGTATTTTTAATCAGCTTAATGAAACAACAGAAGGGCATCGCAATGGAAAGCAGTAACCTTCGCCTGGATACCCGCATCAGTAGATGAGCTGTAAATACATGACTGACTTTAACGGAAAGCTATCTTTACACCTTTTTGAAAAGCCCCGAGTTCAGAGAATACCTCAGGAGAAAGCTCGTATACATCTTGCACGTACCGTAAAAGAAACGAATGCGCAAACCGAACTGCGGAGGATTGCAATGTATCCAGTTGATGCGGATGGAACCTCAACCTTCGGCGTATGGTGTGGTGGGGAAAGTATACGTAGGCGCCAGGTCAAACAGTTTGTCAGAGCACTCACCATTATAAAACCAATATAAAACGGATTACTAATCTATGTTTCTCCAAAGATTCAGGTGTTCTAACTAACCGATAATCCTTGTGTAGTTGACGTTCTTTTTAAAGATAGAAGAACTATAGTTCGACTGGGGAGGTACCAACGCCACTCTCATAATCCGCCGTAAAACATTATTTGTGTTTCGGTAGAAGAGGTGCGGTTGCCGGCTACACTTTGAAGCGAGGCGACCAGGCTTAGTCCTCAGGAGCAGCAACGTATCTACATTCGAGCTCAGATAGGATTTCGGTCGTATTTGTGGTGGTACATGGATGTGTATGGGCTGCGACTACTTAACATCAGGTAGTTTACATGCTCGTTTGCTACTCTCCTCACATAAAAAAACTATTCAAGATAAACTTAAACTACATGAACAAATAAACAGATTGCAAAAGTACTACAAAGAGTTCATTTTCGTGAAAAATTGGTATGGTAAATTGTTATTGAAGTATAGAGATATCCACATGTCTCAAACACAATGTAAGTCCTATCTGAGGACTAAGATAGTCCCCCTTTTTTTTAGTGTAGCCAGCAACCGCTCCTCTATAGCCGAAACACAAGACTTGTTTCATGGTGGATTGTAAGACGGCGGTACCTTCCCGGTCGAATTATAATTCTACCAGCTATTATATAATAATTAAAAGATTTAAATATGCTAAAGCTGAACTGATTTTATAAATCAGTCTATTTTGCTATCTGTACTTGGAAACGAGTGACTAAAACAGATTCAAGGCGTGAACTAACGTTATCAACTCTGTTAACTTCATTCTGGCAGTAAAGAGCAATGCCTGAACTAGACGTATGTAATGGAAAAAATATATTTCCAAAATTAAAATTTAATGTATATTTTATGGTGTAGCTAACGAATATGCAGTTGGTGGACTATGATGGTAAAAGTTATTGTCGGCTAGGAATATATCTATCAAACGCCATATTAAATAGATCTGTTAAAAATTTGAATATTGTTTAAATAGATTGTTTTGATCTCGAAAAATATTAACATCATGTTATCTCGAATAGACATAGAAAACATTTCGATGAATTGATAATCTGTACAGTTCTGACCATTTAGGAAGTCGGTTATAAATAGATAGCTTAAGTGTCGCGCTTCCCAAAAAACAGAATGGTCGCATCTTATGTGGTATAAATGTACCGATAACCACGATTTAATATTATCTTTACAGTCAAATGATTGATATAGTTCAACCAGTTCAATTCGTTTAACGACTAACAGTCAGATAAATTTCTAGATTTTTTTAACAAATGTAGCCATTTATGTAATCAGTTTATCTAAAGGGAATCAGTCAGTTCGTCACCTTCACCTACCACACTCTGTTTACATTTACATTTGTCGTAATAGGACAAATATCGTGTGATTTCGAGAATATCTCTACGTGTAAACCGAAAAATTGTTCGAACAAAACTTCGTCCAACTAACATATCATTGAATTGAAACTGTAGAGAATACCAGTAATGCCGTAGTTCCGAGTAAATACTTTGTCTTCTATGTAAAAGCACTTTAAAAACACAAAGTCACTGGTACCGATAATGTTTCCTGCGATTTAAGTGCTGCAATTGACCTCGAGGCCCAATGGCCTACATTTCTTCGCTTAGTTCTTGTGCACAACCGCGAAATTGCTACACTTATACTAGTATAGCATTAGAGCATCTCTATCATATCTCGTATTATGTTATACTTTAGTTATATTTATTTTGATGGACATTTCATATAATATAATTTTTATCACAGTTATATATCATGTCATTTTGTGTTATATATAGGACTATAATCGGAGTAGCAGATGAAAAAGGTGTATAAAAATATATTTTAATTTAATACGGTAAAATAATTCATCTTTCAGTTAAAGAAGTGTAGTTGACAAATATACTAACAAAAAAGAGGAATATGATATATATATATATAACCCTAAGAAATAGCAACAACTACTCGTATGTACGAGCACTGATAAAATTTCAATCGTTAGAGATTGCATTGAGATGACAATGCGTGTGCGCTGTATTAACCACCTCAAATTTGATCTGCGTGCTTGTTTAATAATTTTGTTTTGTTTAATAAAGAAGAATTGAGAGAACCATGCTTAATATTAAGAAAATTAACAAGATACGATATACCAGAATAACAACGATAACGAAAGCCATAAATGCCTTAAGCAATGCCCAGAAGCTCAAGTGGAAATTGGCAGGTCATGTGGCGAGGCTCACGAAGCAGAAATGGACCCTCAAAATTACCTCTTCTTCCCTGTGGGGAAGCCCACAGGGAAGAAGAAGAAGAAGAAGGGAAACCACCTACACGATGGGAGGATAAAATTATAAAAATTGCAGGCGCAAATCGATGCCAAACAGCTCAAAAGAGGGAAACTTGGAAATCCTTCAAGGAGGCCTTTACCCACCCGGGGTTCTTGATTTAGACTTAATTTAACTAAGCAAGTAGGTTAATAATTATATAATTTAAAGAACAAATAAAGAGTTTTTTAATTATTATTTTCAAAATTTAGTTTATTTAATTGATGTTATTTAAACGGATACGCTATTAGTCCTAATTAAATTAAACACGTTAGATACCTTAACAGTTTCATGCACGTAATAATTGCCTTTTACGTCATGTAATTAAAGTTATTACCTTAGGAGACTGAAAGGAGGAATTGAAACATTTCGCTTAATTCTGACAATGAGATTAGCCTCCATAGATGTTGTAACCGCTATCGTTTAAAATTCTACGCACTGCAACACCTGCAAACATGAATGTACCTTACCGCTCTGTATTTAAGCAGCTGTAGTATATAAGTGTTGCTAATATTAGGTTAAAGTTGATAGAACTACAGTTCGACGCGAGGTTTATCAACGCTACTCTCGGTCTGCTATGATACGATTGTGTTTTCATCGAAGAAATGTGTTTGCTTACCTAGTAAAGGTCTTAGGCGACCTCGATAGAAGTAAACTGTGTGAGATATGTCGATATTTTGAATAGAAACCCTTATGTGTATTTATCTGTACGACAGGAATTCCTATATGAGTTTATCGGTAACTCTAACGAGCTACAAGTCGTTTGTTTATCTTCCGTAACAAGAAAAATCTTTTTTTATGTAAGAAGCAAACGAGTATACAAACCACCTGAATTTAAGTAGTCGAAGCCCATACTCATCCACATACAACCACAAACACGCCTGTAATCCTATCTGAGCCCGAACGTATATAAGTTGCTACTCCTGAGGACTAAGATGGTCGCCTCGCTTCAAAGTGTAGCCGGCAACTGCAACTCTGGAACCGTAACACAAGTACTGCTTTACGGCGAATTATGAGGGCGGCGGTGGTATTTCCCCGGTCGAACTATAGCTCTCCCTCCTTTCAATGTGATAATGAAATAATCATGCGGACATTCAGGTAATCTGATGGTAATTGGTAACCGCAGATATTAGTAATCAATGTCAAATGGGACTAGAATTCTAGCGGAGGTCGGCCACAGTACATCTACATATGTATGTGTTACTACCGTGGAAGATTCAATTCAAACGTCATTTACTATACTTCTAATAGCTAAAAAATCGAAACATAGCATCGTTTTATACTGTTGTTTAAAGTTCGATTAATCTTTGCATTGGTATAATAAAATCGCATTCAGTATGCCATGTTCTGATTGACATGTAAAGGTTGATTTACGTAAACCGTAATTTAATACATTGATTTCTAAGAACCATGTTGGAATATTCTTGTTTACATGGACTGTACTTTGTATTATCGTATTCTAAGCAAAATTTGTCAGAGCCAAGTCTTGCTCCTGGCTCTCGGCCTATCTGATCACCCTAATGCAAATTGCGATAACCCATATACAACTAGAAAATGTTTTGTGAACATTACATGATTTGAGATAGCTCTCTCTCTCGCGAGTAAACTTAGTTATTCGTAAATAACTGGCATGAAGTGAGAATGTTTGTTGTGTGTTTGCAGTTTAATATCAGAGATAAATATTTTTATATTTCATAACACGAGTCATATCCACAAACCTAGTCATTTATTTTTTTTAGTAATTCATTTAGTTCTTCAATGCGTTTCTGCTCCACAGACGTTATTTAAAAAATCTTCTCTCACTATTTTTACAACTATATATATCATTTACAAACAAGTCATGCCATGTATTTGTATCTAAAGAATTGTATTTAAATAAAATTTGTTTATCATTGAGTGATAATTTCTTAATAAATAAAAAGTATTAAATAGCATTTATTTTGAAAATTCTACATAGACTTTTTATTAATCTATAAAGAAAGAAGGAATAAGTATAAAATATTTACACCTTTTCTTAATATAAAACATTTTACTTGTGGCTTACATCATTTCTCTACGGATGCGCTAGGCAGACCGTTACCAAGTAGCCACTCTTTATTGATTATGAGAGGTCTCAAGCCCGAGGCGGTCCGATAAAAACTAAAACCACAGTGCAATTCCGAAGAGCACTTCCCTGATAAAACCGTTCAATTCTCTTGTCTTTGAACCTGATAAAAGTTGTCCTATTATTTCTGCCTGCCCTATCTCTGCCTTGAGGCACTTACAGTACCGGTAGCTCGCAACGATTATCGATGGAATCGCGTATGAATTATGTATTTAGTTGCAAGAAAAATTTGTTTCGCCAGATAACGGAGGAGATTTATTCGGAAAGTTTTATTAGATTCGCGCACTGTTCCGATGATGTGTTGTTTCGCATTTGTTTCAGATACGGAAAGTCAATTCTTGGCTCCTGCATCGACGTGAATTCCACCTTCTCTTGATTGAACTTACGTGACTTTATAATTATTCTCGAGTAATCTCGAGATCTCGAGATGAAGAAATTTTCAAAGTGACTATTATGTTTTGTGATGTAATCGGTAATCTTCCAAAATTGTTTGTTCAAATTTGGACAAAGATTGCCGTGAGATTGTTTAAAACTATTTCGATAACCTTTATAAATGTTTCAGACATAATTTTAGGTACAATGTTTCCTGGAGTTTGCAAATATTGTGTGACCTCTTTCTTTAGTAAGAACACAAACACTCAGACTCAGAGCAGAACTCCGACTTTAATACGTTTTTGGTATAACACAAATCAAATGAGTATTTAGTTCGCTTAATCTTTGGCATCCATATAGGTACATTATTTATATCCATGTAGGTAATTATTTCCATAACCCCATTTCAACTAAAGTTGATCGTAGTTGCGTTGCCTGAGGACTAATTATAGGAGTGGACACTTTATCTCCATTTCGACGTAATGAAAATTGCAGAATAGTAGGTCATCGATCTATCCATCCATTAGTCTTTACGTGTCCACTGGTGAACATAGGCCTCCCCCAGTTACCGCCGCTCTAACAGGTTCTGTGGCCTCTGCATCCAGCGGTTACCCGCTATCCTTTTGAATAGACGTGGTTACCACTCGAGGACCTTTCTGCCCCATCCGTTGTCCGTCATTCGGCCTATGTGGCCTGCCCACTACCACTTTAGCCTGTAAATTTTGAGAGCTATGTCGGTAACTTTTGTGCGTCTACGGATTTCGTTATTACAAACTTAAATACCGAACATAGTTCTCTACATAGCGCGCTGAGCGACTTAGAGCTTCCGGATGAGTCCAAGCGTATAGGACCACGTCTCGGTTCAAAAGACAACAAAAGAGCTGCTAATCAGCTGCTTTAAGGCTTTTAGATCTATTATAGATTTGGCGATGTTGCCGTAGGGTCAAAAGTTATCACGATATTAAAAAATGTACATACTTTTAATCAAACAATATTTGGAAAAAGAGACGATTTTTTTACAAGTAATCATAATGGATTTACTTTCTCAAGACAGTGGCTGTGAAGTGAAATTATCAGATGGTGCGCAGTTGCCAAATTGGATCGTATCCCGGGGCGCTGCGGCTATCTATGGCGGTTGGCGATTAAAATCTGTACTGGTCGATGTTATTGTGGACGGCTAGCTTCCACGTATTGCACTGCTTACTTAGTTATATAGTATTTAAGTGCTTATTGATTTAATATTAAATAAAGATAGCTGAATGCATATGGAAGAGATTATTAATAATCGTAATATGAATACTTTAATTTAATTTACTAACAATTTTACATAATTTAGCTGCTACGCGTTTATTTACCTTATAATCATATATTTTGTAGTTAAGTATTTCTGACTAAACATACTACTAATCATTCCGTGTATGCTTTAAAATTTGATTATAAAAGTTAAATTCTAAAGAAAACCCACCCAAAACTCAATTTTAATTACTGTTACCTAATTAATCAAATAAACATTCTCAGTAGATTTTTATTTGGCCATATAAGTTTTAAAAAAAAACATCGCGAAATGGTTTAAGTATTAAAGGGTACTCAAGAACCCAAAAAAACGAATTGCATGGCTCGTGGTCACGGCCAAACTGCGGTGGCGGGAAAACAGTTGACAGATGTTAATTTAGTGATTAGTCGTAGTAAAATGTGTTTTTTTTTAAACTACGAATTAATTTTAAGCTAATAGTATAATTTCATTCAATCTCCTTAACTCACGGTAATTTCAACACAATATCAACAAATTCGTTAGTCGAGAGTACTTGTTATATAGTACAAAATACATTTACTGTGTGTGTTTACTGTGTGTGTTTACTGTGTGTGTTTACTGTGTGTGTTTAAGGTACAATATTAGTGATCTAATCAACTTGACTGCACGTTATTATAATAATCTTTACTCCTTTTGTGTATCCAGCACAATGCACTTCACCGATATCCGAGCATGCCGTAACAACACCGTGTCAAAGATTATCTGAGTGTAATGATCCCGAATACCCATAAATAATGCCATCCCATTGTTCTAAGCGACAATAGGGACGCACTAAGTGTCATACATACCTAACCATTAACTAATAAAGAGGACAAGGTTTTACAAAACATATCAGAAATGGAGGTGCTTTTTAACGTTTCACTCAAAACGAGATGAGTGTATAAGTTTGACGTATTTACGTCATATCGTAGTTTCTGGATGAATAAACTGATTTTGTTATGATTTTATGTAAACTTGATCGATATCTTTCTTATCTATAAAGATAACATCTTCAGTTATTTGAAGATCATCAGTTAATTGTTGAACGGATGTGAGCATTGCTAGTTTGATGCCTCAAAATTTTGTATCATAGTGGGTTATCATCGATGATTCAGGCGCGACTTGTAATGGTCTGTCCATTTATTATTAAATCCATGTTTCTATTTGAAATCATGCTCACGTCGCGTGCGTAACGGTATCTTTACACATTGTTTCATTATAAATGTATGTACTGTACACGTGTGGAACAACACGTGTACATTTTTTTTTATTAGTTCTTAGGTTTCTAAATGAAAAAATTGGCCACTGGCACACTCATTCGTAGTATAAAGCAATTCCTGGATATAAGGGAATACGTGTGAATGGCGGTACCCTTACAGCAGCAGTTGTGTTACGTATCTATGATCATGAAGTTTACTCCTGTGTGAAAATGGTAACAGATATCCATGACAGGACAGTAAACATTTACTATTACACGTACATGCTTCTTTGTTGTTTTAATTCTATAAAAATGTATAAGCGTTTTGGAAATTCAAAATTAAAAGTTAAATACAAGGATTACGGCTGTATAATAATAAATGTACTATGTTTGAATACCGAATTTCATAGCAACGTGAAATTACAATCCAGTTAATTAAGTTGGAATGATTCGTGTACGTAGTAATTATCTGAACTCTTAATTACTTATTGTATATGTAAAATATATGTTTAATAAAACGGATATGATGTAATTAACTCAGTGTTCTTCGATTTGTCTAGATCATAAAATCATTATAAAGTTAAGCAACGTAGGTCGTCCCCGCGACTTGGGTGGATGACCATAATATATTGTTAATAATAATTATTATTATATATAAACATATATGAAGTAAAATCATGATTTTAAAACCAAGCTAATTATGATTAGTTTATGTAAAGCACAAATAGTACAAAGTCTAGTACCTAAAGATGCAATTGTTGTATTAAATTGCAGGTAACCAAAAAAAACTCACTGGACTTGGGGTGGATTGATTAATCCATGCAACTATTTCGAAATATCAGTAATTAAAACACATTAATCGTAAGGACCCGTTATAGTGCATTTAGCTTTATTGTTAAATTTTCATATGAGCTTTGGAGAACACGCAAAGCAGTCGGTCTCAGTTGCTGTTAATGGTAGTCGTTAAGTTTTGTCGTAAGCCTTATGGGAGGTTTGAAAAAATATGGCTTACGAGTTGGTCACATATTGCTATCTCCTACGCATTGGAGCAGCGTAAAATATTATTATTGCCATCTGATAATCCTATACTAAGAGAACCGTGCCTTGAAATGGATGAAAATAAAGGTTGCAGCTAATATAAAAAACTTATTGTTTTACATTTTGTCTCCTCTTGTCAACTAAACACTTCTTCGTTTATACCATAAGCGCACTTTTTCGCATTCACTATGCAAAAAAAAAAACAAATAGCATTTGTAGCATATTTACGAACTGTAAGCTGTAAGGGCTTCGTCTAATCCCTTTTCAGCGCAGCGTGTTTACGGTAGGCTGGCTAGGTTTTTACATGAGCCCTTATAGCGAGATAACTGGGTAGCTAGGTATAGTTCCGCTCAGAAAAGCGTCTGGCGCGACCGACTGTGGGGCGTCGAGTGCTTGCCAAGCCCCGTTCACCCTACTTGAACGTATATCTTATTAGTGACAATTTTTAGATTAAAATTCAAATTAGAATGTATTCCATTCCTTGTTCCGCTTACAAAATCATAATCACTGTTAAATAGATTTGGCGCTGCTTGTCTTTTTTCGTAGCCTCTACCGCAACTCTGGCCCTCGACATCGTTTCCCTGAGGCAAGAAGGTTAAGTTCTATACATGAGCTCTTTCCCGCTTTCGAGGAATAAGAGCCAAGTCTGGACAAGCGACACTCGCCAACATTACGGAGTATATAAACTGGTTCTAAAAGCGAAGGGATATCGTTAGAGGTAAGCTCCAGTTTAAAAATATTATTTAAGATTTAGGATAAAGATATAGTTAATAGAGCCATGTCGGAATAATTTGCGAGCACTTTACGCTACGAAAATGAATTGTATTTTCTAACATAACATTAACATGTTATTTGACTTAAGTATCTAGAAACGAAAATACAAATATTCTGCATACGTTTTATTTTTATTGTAATGTTATATTAATAACCGTGTATAATTATACAAATGCAAATCATTAAGCTTTTAAGTTTAATAAATTGATAATTCGATTTACATAATTGATCAGTGCGTAAATTAACACTATTTTTATAGTTACTTGCGTTGAAGTGTCATTATTTAGTTCTATTTCAAATATTCTTGCTCGCTCAAATGGACTACGCGTCTCGTCACTCAGTAGCCCTCAATAATGTATACGCGCGGAGCCGCTGCTCTCAACCTGCGCACATTGCGAACTGCGACACCCGTTCACATAACACGAATTACAGATTTATCATCTAGGATTTCGTGATTCAGGATCCACCTATTTTTTTTGTAATAATAACTCCTTTATAAAAGTATTTGTGTCATAATTTCTTTCGCCGCTTCTTCAAAACGAAACCCCTCTCGATTTGATTGACGTGCAAAAAGAGTTCTGTAACTAGTATATGTACATAGAATACAAATATTTTGTTTTAATACTAAGGACGCTCGGTTGGGCGCGTAATATAAAACAATGCTATAACAGATAGGCAATGCTAGGCAATATAGGCAATGCTAGACAGTACACTTCATGGATTTAATTTGGTAGTAAAGATAAGTAAAAAACCGGGTGCAGTTGAATGGTCAAAGTTTCGATGAGTATGATAAGCAGGCAGTCCCGGTTACAATCGACAGTAATCGTTAAATCTTAAACGGGCAGTACTTCTTCTAATACCTAATGGAGCAACGTCATGGGGGCCTCAACCAATCGTGAGGAATAACCCGTGACGGACTTTAGGACATAAAAAGGATTGCAGGCAAGTTTCAAGAGATTCCGATAATGTGTTGTAAAATAAATAAGACAGAGAAACGTGTAGAATTGTTTTATTTACTTCCGCACAGGCGGCCACAAAGTGTATGTGTGCGTATATAATGATGTCTTTAGTTGTCAAAGTGTGCGTGAGCTTTGTGTGAGGTACTGGCTAGCTCTAATGATAATTAGTACATTATTGAAACAGTATGTAATTACAGCCACACGTACTTAAGATATCCTTATGTCATATCAATTTCGGTCATATATCATTAGTTCTATGCAATTGGGTCTGGTTTGAAGGGTACGATGTTGATAAATGTTATATATTTTAACGAACTTTTCTGAAATTATAATGTATGTTTAACTATAGTAAATAGTAAATTATTTCAATTATTTTAATATTCTGCGAATAATTTGTAATCAATTTGATTATTCTTTGTGGTTGCCTATCGGAGTTATCTTTCCATTGGTGTATTCCTGACGATTTCCCCAAAGATTACAATTTATATAGATCCAAAAATCTGCACTGTGCAATCGTTACACTGCATGAAAGCATGCAATCGGGTCAAAAGCTTCCACAAAAAAAAAATCATTGACTATACATACTACGTACCTATATGTTTGGTAAAAACATTTTTAAACAATTTTTTGCGTTTCTACGTCTTGTATACATAGAATTTTGGTGGGAACACGTAGGTGACCTGTTAAAAACATTATCTCTAACTCGTTTGTTAAATAAGTAAACAGTTGGCAAATGAAATAATTGAAACCACTCGCTACTAGATGTCAGCAGTTAACGGCCAACGCTAGTGCCTAGACATAATTAATCTCCTACGTCACTATTATCTCGCCCCTTCGTTGAAAAAGTATGAATATCTTAAAACATTCGCTGTTTTCACAGAGAAGAGCGAAACCCGCGGTGTCAGACCGAACACCGCCACAAGCCAAGCGGGATGGAAGATTGAAGGTCGAATCTACGTCGTCATTATCATCGAGATGTCTACTCTCCGGAAGATCCACCGGAAATCTGCGCACCCACTATAGGGTCGCTTTATACATGACTTGTACAGTCCAACGGAACTGCACGCCATGCTTCGCTTAGGTACGCGGGCTGTACCAAGTTGCCGACGGCACTGACCCCAGCTGGCGGACGACGAATATTTTTTTCTCTACTTTAAATTAGACTGCATCTTCCGAAATTAAATTTATTAAGATTATACATATATAGATTGTCATCGAGGTCTAACTACGAAGCAGGAAAGGAATGAGGACCTTCACTAGTGTTTTTATATATATTTTAAATGATAACTTGTATTTGTAAATAAGCATGCAGGCCTAGTCGATGGAAAAACATACTTTCAAGTAAAATCAGTCGTCGCATGTTGATATGATCCAATTCCTGAATGCTGATATAGTCACCCCGTTTATAGGCAACTGAAACTCTCTAACCAAAGAAATTGCTTCTCAGTAAATTATTAAGAAGTACGTGGTAACTGCCCGTGCGCACCATGGTTACTAACAAACACAACATCCTGCTACGTACTAAAGATAACATATAATCGTAAAAACAGACTTTCAGTTTCATACGCGGTAGAATACTAGGAAGATTAATTTAAGCTTGCAAGTAGCAAAAGGTCGCACACTCGCAGAAAAGCAAGGCTTTTTTTCCGCTGCGTTGCAACTCGCATTCAGGATCCCCCAACTACATGCAACTTTTTTCAAAACCCTCGTAAATGAACTCTTGCATGTGTATAATATAACTACCTTTACATTATCATTCCAAACTATGTGTCCTACTACATAGAGTGCGACGATATGATTTTGATATAAAACTTACTACGCGCTGTATGACTTAATAACATGGTATAACTGAATGAATAATAAAAAAAAACATATTTATTTTGTTATCGAAAATCATCAAATGATCCCTACATTTAGAGCCAGGACGAAGAGGTACGTTAAAGTTACCAAAATCATAACAGCTTGCGCTTAGCCTTTAAATTCAGGCCACGAGATCTCAGTTGGACTGCTACCGCCACTCCGACAGGCGCCAGCTCGTTATTATACCCTAGCAAACTTTTTTATTTTATTGAATTTCTCGTTTTAAAATTGACTCTTGTTTAGTATTCTCACCTAACACGGTGGTAAAAGCGTCTAAGTTATGGGGTTGCATAAGCCAGACTACTTCAGTCGTCTGGAGGGTGCGAACAACAAGTTCAAGGTTGTATTCTAACACTCATATAGTTTTAATTGACTTATAAGCACTACTTACATTGAATAGTACTTTACTTAAGAACTTCTTTCAAGCGTTTGCGACAATATCAGTTCTTCATGAGAATAATGCGCAAGTGAGAAAATGTTCCTTCCTACTTAAAATCTTATTCCAAAGAAATAGAAAATTAAACCCAATGTATAGACACTGATGAACAACTCCTGTTAGAATAAAATGAAAGTGGATGTCCAACTGTTAACGGGGCTCTGGTGGTCGCCGGTTAAAGGGACTGCCCTGGCACCTCTCAAGGGATCTACGTTCCCCGGTTATCGTTGTCCAGCTCTGTCGTCTCTCAATTACCTTTTTAAGAATAGGAAAGAACTATATCAGCATTAAAGGTGGTAGGGCCGTTAGAGTTCTTCCGGGGCGGTACCACCGCCACCCTTATAACCCGCCGTAACGCAACATGTTCTTCATGTTTTGTGTTTCGGTTGGGGAGGTGTGGTTGTCGGATACACATTATTGGAGGCGACCAACTTAGTCCTCAAGAGTAGGAATGCATCCGCGTCCATCCTTAAATAGAATTTCTGTTCTATTTGAGATTGGACG
>DWON01003355.1:0-18223 GCA_018251015.1 Phocides pigmalion okeechobee
CTTCATGTATTGTGTTTCGGTTGGGGAGGTGTGGTTGCCGGATATACATTATTGGAGGCGACCATCTTAGTCCTCAAATTTGGGAACGCATCTGCGTCCATCCTCCTTAAATAGAACTTCTGTTCTATTTGAGATTGGACGTGGTCGTCCATGGGCTGTAGTGATCACTTAACATCAGGTGGCCTGCATGCCCGTTTCTTACTCTTTCAATATAAAAAAAATCTCAATTCGAAATATATTTTTTTTAAATGGAATGACTAATGTTAACATAAACTCTAGAATAATAAAAAATATTTTTTCTTTTTTTATTTTTTTTTTCATATTATTAAAGTTTCAGGTGTTTTGATTTTCGTCAACTTCAGTTTAGTTTCTATCGGCACGGGATATGTGTAGATTGTTTAATATTTTGTTGCGAGTATGCCGATGTCAAAGTAGGCATTGCTTCGAGGTGGGTATGTAATAGTGAGGTGTTTCGCGTGGGTGAGGAGGTTGCGGTGAGGTGTTAATGCATGCCCATTGCCTAATTGTATTGCTTTACGAGACCACCATAAAGAGCATCGTAGAGTCTTTATAGTCACTAATCGTTATTCTATTGTGTCCGTTTTCTTGTGAGCGTCGCCCTCGGCTCGGGGAATGGTGTGAAGGCGACTGTGGTGCGAAAATATTATCTATGTAATTCGTTGTAACAATGTATAGAACCGTTTTTATTAGTTGCTAGCTTTAACCTGTGGCTTTGGATGCGAAATAGGCTTGGACGCCTACGTTTACGATTTTTTTGGAAAATAAGATTTAAAAAGTCTGTTATATCATCTTATCTGTAATTATATTAAAGGCTCGGTTTGAAGATAACGTAGGATACTGGACGGGATACGGACGTAGCCTATAGTGACACCAGGTTCTCGCGTTAAATAAACATAAATAAATACACAAACGGACGACGGTTACTTTTATTTAATAGCACTGATAAAGATTCTACTTTACTAAATATAAATGATTTATTTCTTTCTAAGTTTACGACGATTTGACTAAATAAATATCAGGAGACGTAAACTCCTAGATAAAGGGTATCCACCTGTATCCTAGATATTATATAATAAATAGGATGCAAAATAAAATACCCTTTAATAAAATCGGTCAAGTGACTTTCATGTAATGCACGGACAGACACAAAAAAAAATGTTTATATCTGTTTTCTATAGCGATAGTAATGAGTGTTAAAATAAGATTTTCCATAAAATATTCAATGCACAAAGTTTTACGATAAATTAGTTAAAGTATATTGAATCGCTAAGGTCTTACTACCATCTCTTAAATAGGTTTATTTGAAGCTTACTTCACGAAAGTTTGTGTTTCGGAACATAATTAGAAAATTATGACGGTACATAAAATTGACATAAAATTTAATAATTATCTCCTTATACCCAAGAACAGAGTGCTTGTTATTTTAAATTGCTATGTAGACAACTTAGGTAAAAACGAGTTTCTAATACATGATGGTTTTACAAGTAGTTGGCAAGATTCTAAGATAGGCTTTTGAGTGAATTTCTTTCTCCCACGATGGTGGGTTATTATGTCAGATCGAGGAGCACACCATTGATTTTAAAGGTCCGGTATATGAGAAATATATAACCCTTACATCATCATACTATCTCTATTCATAGATTAATAATTGGTAGGACTACCCACTATTAGTCTATAGTTATATATTATAGTTTCGTCGGTAAAAATTGTAGTTGTACTGCTATATAATACATAAATAATTTATCTTTGCCTTAAAAAAGTAAGAAAAGTTAATTCTCTCGTTTTTGGTCATACTTGATACGTATGTACCTTTTTTTTTATTATAAAAGAGTAAGAAACGGGCATGCAGGCCACCTGATGTTAAGTGGTCACTGCAGCCCATGGACAACCACGTTCCTACAATGCGTTTCTACTCTTGAGGACAAAGATGGTCGCCTTCAATAATGTGTATCCTACGTACGCATATAGTTTTATGTAAGAGTTTAAGTAAGGTATAAATTACTTAAGATTATTTGTAAAAAGTAGATACTATTCGTAATGAGAAACAGGTGCTTGCAACTTTTTAAAATGAGATTTTAGTAAGTAAATAATAAATAAATGTTTTTTGCTCGTGGAATAAGATATATTTGCAGCGACAGTCTCTTACGTAAACACATCATCAAATAATATGTAAGCTTATCAGTGACGCTGGACACAACACACGATTTCAATTAAAGATCGATTCGATTTAAACGAGGAATGTATAATGCGTTCGATTATTGGTGAGCTCTAAAATTTCATCGTTGCTTCTCGCTTCTAACGCGATATGAGTCGCGCGGGGTGTCCGTCTGCACTGGTTTGTCAATAAGTCATAGCAATCAAAACTAGTAGGTTCGGTCCACACGTCCGAGTTTATCGTCAGCTACACTTTTAATTACAGTGACACAAATCGTGGTTATCGTCGAACTTCTCACGGCGCCGAACTCAATATTCAGAATGTTCATTAAGTTCTAATTACGAATGGGCGCCCTTGTTTGTCTTGATCACCAAAACTAGCTTTTATTAGATTACGTGGGCAGTTTCAATTAATTGTGAGCACACTAGTGTCTGGCGGCATTTTCATTGGTAATAGCCGGCTATCGGTGTCGCTAAGTAGATTGAGTGAGATGTATATTATACGCGACTGGTTCTCGACGGTTAGCGCCGGATTGTTTATATGAATATAAGTCGATCCGGGCGGTTATCTATATATCTGTTTTTGTTAATAACACGCAATTATTGCAGCGTGGACTAATTGAAAATGCTGTCACGGTTATCGCGTGTTACGTTACTTACCACACAATTTGTCAAATTGTGACCATTTTTTGTTTATTATAGTTTTCACAATACGAGTAATCATTATCCCTATAAACGGTGGTAATGTTTACTTAAAAATTCAAAGTGAAAACAAAACTTATAACCTACATAAGTATCTAACTAGACTTACTCGTATTTATGGTGTGCTAGAGTTGTCATATGTTAGAATTTGTTGGATGTTTTAATTTTAGCGGACATTAGACATCCAGCCAGTTTGCTCGTCTGTCTGTTTATTACAAGTTAATGTATATAACTTCTATTCGGATTAAGCGATTTGCTTCGTTTTTCTTAATATATATTGCCAAAGTGTGGAATAGTCATCTCGAGCCTGCTTTAGAGTAACTAGGCTCTGCCTAGGCAAGTCCGTTACAACGAAGACCTTATTTCACTTACTAACAGGTGGGATCGTGGTCAAACTGGAACCTATATTAATAAAACAACAACAGAACTCCCCTTATTCAAACAGCCCAAGGCTTGATCAGTTTTATTTCATACGAGGTGTCGGTGATATGTACAGATAAACGAGTCTGTGGCAGCGCTCGGCCGCGGTAATGCGACGATATTCATATTTCACGCAGTATCGCGACGGGAATCGCACTCCACTTCTGATTTACAAGATATCGTTTGCGTACGGAATGCTCCTATCCTTGCTACTGTTCGTACTACCAGGGGTGGTCTTAATGATCCACGCGTATTCGCTTACACGATTCTTGGGGACATCTCGTTCCTAAAAATTTTGAATATTAATATCCAATCATTTTTTCTCATGCCATATTATGTTACCGATGTTTGTTATTGGCCATTTTTATACAAATGTGTCCAATAAACACAGTTAATGTATGCACGTTCTAAAACTATTTGACGCAACTGGCAGAAGTAGTCACATCTTAGCACGACGGGAATGATAAATGAAATATAGTACCGTTATGGACAGATGATTTGATACTTACCGATTGCTTACTGTTGCGTACAACAATAGTCGGATAAGTTACCATCGTGCGTCGTGTGTAGGTACTGTCAATAATGTTCACGTAATGAAATTTAATATAACAATAATGAAATTAAATATAAAGCTCGATATTTTAGCACCTACACACTATATTGTGTATGTTGCTCAATATAATAAATAACACGCGGGTAATTTGTTTGGCCTTTTACATTTTCGTCTTGAACATTTAGTTTAGTGTCCAGAAAGTTCTGTAACGGTCCAATTTTCTTTACAGCCCACTTTCTAATATTAAATGCAACATTGTTACCGGTAAAGTTTAAGTTTGTGTAGCCTTTATATTATGTAACGAATGCGATCTTCCGCTTTTTGAAATTATTGCGCTGACGTCACGTAAGCTGAATTCGCCCAAGTTTTGTAAGTTTGTTGATATGAAAACTGAAAATATTGCTGCCGTTTGAAGCAGTTTACTTTGTCCAAATGTAAGATAGTTGTAGACGAAGTTACACTTGGACACAGTGACAAATGTTTGTGAACGTACCCTGTCTATGGCTGTCGTGATAGCGCGCACAACTTCTGATATATTTGTTACGAGAACGTTACTGTTTCACAGATTATATATTTGAAAATGATAAGGTACGTGCCGCGTGGAAAATATAATACGTTCAAATATTGACAATAACGGAAACGTATGTGACTTATTAAAGTGACATTTATTTTTACTAGATTTAAAGGTGGGAGAAATATAGTTTGACCGGGGAGGTATCATCCCGACCCTCATGATTCCCCGTAAAGCATTACTTGTGTTTCGGTTCGAGGTGCGGTTGCCGGCTATACTTTGGAGCGAGAAGACCATCTTAGTACTCAGAAGTAGCAACGTATCTACATTTTAGCTCAGTGTTGCTTAACTTAACGTCAGGTGATTTGCATGCTCGTATGCTACTTTTCCCACGTTAAAAATGTAACATGAAATATTCTAATATTATAAAATTGAAGAAATCCAGATTTTTGTTTCATTAAACTCGTCAACTCTGGAACTACCAGCCGAATTTGTAAAAACTTTCTGAATTTTATAAACCATTAATCAGAGAGGATTTGGGTTATATTACAGCACGCTACATTCAGTAGGAGTGAGGTAATTAACATGCAAAGTTTGGCAAGAAAGTATGCAAATCGACAACGAAGATTCGGACGCGGGCGGGTGGTCTGGGCGCGATGCGCATAAATCCGCGGGGCGTAATTAGTAAATGAAAAGTTTAATATAACAATATATATCTAATATTTGGAAGGCTTCAAAAGGCTATGAGAATTGTTGGAATGGCGTTCTTTGGAAGAAAGTTTTAAGCTCTATATCGTTAGACATTCCTGTCTCTTCTAGTATATAAATGTGAAACGTTTTCCGTTTGTTTACTTGCTTGTTTCTTTTATGCGAAAAATGCTCTTTTAATTTATCATTATTTCAATTTGCCATAACTTTTGTACCTGAGCTTCAGGTCTGTGTATTACCACTGTATTATCTTGCAATAAATGATAAATATAAATAGCAAAGGATATAGTTAAGATAATAGTCTAATTTGAAAAATAACAAATTAAGTATTGCTATACAGTTCATAAAAGGCGCTTGCCAAAAAATATTTTTCGCGGGCAAAGATAGCGCTAGTAGATAAAAATAGGGAAAGAGTTTAATATCTTAACATTGAAGATAATCTGTTAGATTCGATTAAGCAATTAGATCAAGATATATTATTTGTCGGTACATAATAAAAAGGCCGAAGTTGTTGTGCAGCAGTTATCTTTAAACGGCTAATCAGTCACCATCTTCAACCACCCACGCGCGGCGCCAGCGGTGAGGCAATCGCGATACAGGCAGACGCTCCGATTATGTAGATCACCACATTCTCTTGTAATATCGAGAACATTTTTACAAAATGTTCATGGACAAAGTAAATAGGAGTCTTTTGATTAATGAAACTTTCGAATAACGTATAGAAAAATATGAGAGACGCCTCTTTTCCGCTCCGTTAATGTATTTAAACATAGTACTGTTATAAGGAAAACATGGGTGTGCGGGAGTGCCGTTGCTGTCACACCAAATAGGGTAGTGCTACTGTATAGATTGTACAAGAGGCAAGTTTACAAAGATTGCCGATATGACACGCAGGTGGTGGAACTGCAGTTCAACTGGGACGTAACACATCTGGCTTCATAATCCGCCGTAAAACAACTGTTGTGTTTAGCTTTAACAGGTGCGTTAGCCGGTTAGACTTAGAAGCGAGGCTATCATCTCTATCCTCAGGAATTAAGATCCTCACTCCTAGTTCTTGTACTCCTGGTCTTCAGTAGGAATAAATGCGCATGACCTTAGATAAAATCTCAGTCTATGTCTTTGATTTATGACACGCTTGTATTAGCTTGGGTTGTATGTGTGTATGTAATGGAATATTTGAGAATAATTTTCACCAATTTCCAGATGTCTGATTAATTTGAAACTTTGCACAGGTATCAAGGACCGTTGAAAATGCAATAATATGAAAAAAAAAAGAATAAATAAGAAAAAAAATGCGATGTAAAAAAAAGCGTGAGGTGCTTTTTAGTGATCTGCTGATACCATGCACCCCACGCTTTTTTATTTATACTTTTTTAGATGGATTTTTTATAAAAGCGTGTTTTTTACTTTTTTAACAATTATTTATTTTTCATAATATTCCTTGTCCCTAAGACTATTCTCACATAGTTACTACTTAAAATGGCATGTGTTAACTACGTTTACTAACAAGATGTTTACGCGTCTATTGCACTCTTATCATATCACATTGATGCATGCAGTATGGTTCTAATAATCCGATTACGGTGTAAGGAGGCTTGCCGTGGGTGGGCTATCTGTATCGATATTGAAGCGCGTAATACGTCAATACATCGATTGTCGACAATCGATCTGCGACTTGTGTAAGGCTGCTACCATTAGCTTTTAATCAAATCAAGGCCTGTTTGAATATAGGGATATAATAAAGATTATGCAGAAGACTTGATATTATAAGTAGTAAAATTTTCTTATAATAGATTAATGTATGTAATGCTTGATATTATTTATTGGGAAACTTATTTATTTAAATGTATACAAGTTTATAAGCAAATAAACCAAAAGTTCTTGGTTAAAATCAAATAATTCTCTATATTAAGCAACGTTTAAACATTAAAAGAAATAATAGGCACTCGTATCTAAACAAAAAGATAAACGAAAGACAAAGGACACGGCAAAAACTTGAATAAGGAATGTCTTTAACAAAGTACCCGCAGTTAAAGAACTTAATCTCAGTGTCGGGCGGGTCTCTCGCAATTATCATATATTGTTTGTTTCTGTAATTGAAAACTGACTCGGTTGTTAATTAAGTCGCCGGCGAAAGCCTGCCATGATGGATCGTTGTTAATGAAAATTCCACTGAAAATGTTTATGTTAAAATGGGCCAAGTTTGTTACAAGATTGTTTAGAGTTATGTTGTATTTTATAAGAGAGAACATAAAAAAATACAGGAGGCACTTCGGGCATCAGAAGCGACACTGCAGGGTTTTAAGCAAATATATAGTTAGCGACTTATTCAATTAAACTATTACGGCAATGTAGTGTTACAATCATAATAGCAATTAAATTGCAAAATGACAATATAAACTGCTAGGACAGTCTATTGAAACAGAGCGGTCCGTGTACCGCGACGCATCCGAATATAATATGATCCGAATATCATGATATGGAACGCAAAGAAAAAAATAACGAGCTAAACATAGAGTAGACAATTAATCTTTCACTAGTACCTGTTTACAGTTTCCCCCCGTCACTGCTGTTTAGCCGTGACCATAAGCTTAGGCTGGTTCGAAATATAGGCAATTATAACGTACGTTAATCTTGAATACCCGTTGTATAGTAAAATGAACTACAATTTCATTTAAAAAACTGCGTGGTTCTTGTAGAGCTTGCCCGTTGCACTGCAGTGTGCAGTTTTTTGCGTGAACCAAGCGAGATGTCAGGCATTTGCATGTGTAATGTTTAAGACGGATTAACCCTTGTGTACGACGTGGGAATTTCGCAATATTTTTGTATACGATATTTACCTTGTGTTAAGATATGCTTAAGAGATGAGATGTTGTTTTCAAATTGTCCAGCTAATAGTTATTCAATTGTTTTTTTTATGAGTCCGATAAAGTTTTAATAGAATGCGTGACATCACATTATGCGACATGTAGGTAAAAAGTTATCTTCTTAATTTTAAAGTCCCGTTTCATGGAGTTATATGCTTCTTATCCATTCTGATACAATGACGCGTTCATGTAATTATTTGGCTGGTTTGGTTGTTGAAGAAAATATGTATGGTGGCAAACTTATAACGTTCTATACGTTATAAGTTTTTATTTATTAAGCCTCCAGACGAGTCCGATCGTTTTCGATTTAGTTGTTATTTAATATGTTCAACACTCTAATTTTAAACTAGTACCTAATAAAAATATTGTCACCGCTTGCGTAGATCATACACGATCTGTAAAGTTAAGCAACATTGAGCTAAGTTCGTTTTATCTAAGTTTCTTGCTTCCAAGGGCATTATAATAGTCCGGTTTAAAAACATTTGACAGATATATTGGTTAGTAACTTGTATATGCACAAAGGTGCTTGAAACGGTGGTTGAGTATGGTTCTGACCTTTTTTTTATTATGAAAGGGTAAGAATCGAGTATGCAGGCCACTTGATGATAAGTGGTCACTGTAGCCAATAGACAACCATGTCCAATCTCAAATAGAACAGGGGTTCTATTTAAGGATGGACGCGGATGCGTTCGTACTCTTGGGGACTAAGATGGTCGCCTTCAATAATGAGTATCCGGCAACAACACCTCCCCAACCGAAACATAATACATAAGGACATGTTGCTTTACGGCGGGTTATGAGGGTGGCAGTAGTGCCGTCCCGGGCGAGCTCTAACGGCTCTACCACTTTTCAACTTCTCAACCTACAACCTTTCAATCTCTCAGTTGAGCAGAGAGATATCCGTGCTCAGGTACCTAGCATTAGAACATTTAAGACATTGTACCTAGTACCTAACTGCAAATAACATAAAGGTATATGAAAATAAGTATGAAAAAAAAGTCCTCTTTTTTCTAAGAAAGTACATCGCGCGGTGAAAACGTGACTACCTTACGACGTAGGGTGCATCTTTCGTGTTACTTCAAAGGTCTTCCTGAGGAAGTGTCAAACCGCGGCTACGGCTTCCTGTCACCCTTCCCTCCACTCCGTGCCGCAGTGTGTAGGGGTGCGGAGAGGGTGGGAGTCAACGACCTCGAGTCGATGTTTGCGATGCGATTTTGAACACACAAATAACAACTGCTCATTTATTTTGCCGCGGATAGGAATTGTATTTGATATGTCATCTGTTTATTATCGTCCAATGTAACTGATGATATGGTTATATATGTATAAATCAGATATCGAATAATCGTAGTTATGATACATGCAGTAAGCTGTATGAAAATTATTTAGATCGTTAACGTGATGGTTGTCGTTTAAAATACACGTGAAATTATGTGATAGATTCATAGATTAAAGTATATAATATTAAAGATATTTTAATGATTGTTTATAATAATGCAATCGTTCATATTATTATTTACCGGGCACTCACGACTTTTGATTGGCTGGCAATCAATAAAATTATTAATCGTTAGTGCTCGATTCTTGGTAATGTACATATGTATATAAGGTCCGCGATGATAATGATTCGTACGATCATATATTTTTATCGTCCTACGTATTACTTTCCATAATGATTATTTTCATATAATGCAATTATGTTAACGATATCATCAGTCTCATGTCAGTATGTCAAGGTGATTTTGATTTAATTCTGTAATTTTCAATGCGATTACGTGTTTCCGATATTAGATTTGGTTACGTGTCTTTGAGCCTATTCATAGTATTAATGCAGGATCGTAGGTTATGATGGTATTAGAAGTATCAACTTTTTTATTTCTGACTGCAAAGCCCTACCGCTACAAGTGTTTCTACCCGTAACTGAGGGATAGATGAATTATAACCCAATTAAACTCGACCCGGATTAGAACGCCGATAAAGTTTAATTACTGGAATCCGGATAATATCCGGAATGTATGGCAACGTGCACTAAAATTTAGCCACTAGCGGTCACCCATCACGCTTTCGACCTCTTCTTAGCGTAGCTATATAGATCTAATTGTGATATGCGTGAGTGTAAAGCAGACATAACGCTGATTTCATATAATATTTTCGTTGTCCCAGATTCCTTGGTCGGTGTCCACTGCACACACGGTCTAAACCGCACCGGCTACATGGTGTGCCGGTACTTGCAAGATCGACTTGGCATGCCCCCTCAGAAAGCTATCAAGGGTAAGATTTTGTTTTCCATATAGTCTCATTTCAAAACTAGGCAATTCATAATCGTACTTCTATTTATAACGTTCAATTTTTTATACCAATAATTTTAAAATATTCTTAAACACAATTTCAAAAATATTTTATTCATAATTAAAATGCCTGCAGTTTTAATTTTCAGTTTTTGTTGGCATAGTGCCTTATCCATAATATATACTTTCCCAACATAATATATAATGTATGTTTATTAATCTAGTAATAGTACATTATTTTTCCCTTATATTACAAGCCACGTGGACGTAGTAACATGTACAAGATTATTTTCTAATTTTATTCGCAGTGTTTGAAACAGCGCGTGGATACCGCATGGAGAGGCAGAATTTAATAAACCATCTAATAGGATAGCCAATGGACCCGGCAATTCGTGGACACAAATTAAATAAATCTAAACGAAATAGTACAACATTTTTCCTTAAATAAAGTTTTCGTACATATAAATTACATTAAGTTATTCAAGCTACATTCACGGAGTAATAAACGAAATTCTTTCATAAAACTATATACGAGTATGTATGTAGTTTTGTCACATTCCATTTATAAAATCAAAAACAGTTTGAATATTTAGTACAGAAAATGTTTGAAAGATATCCGGTGGTATGCGTTTTGATGCAAGTAGTATTATAATTGTAATTAATTTTGTATTTTCTAGATCCCTTCATACGTTTTAAAGAATGTGTATTATATTGTAATTTCTTTTCATTCATAGTTTTGTATGTCTGAAATTTCGTATATTTTTGGATTTTATTGTAATAAAAGTATTTGACTTCTTGTTTTGATTTTTATTTAATATTCTTATACCTAGAACATAACTAGCGAAGTCTTATTTATTTGTACGTGAAAATCATGTAGTAGGTAATTAACTATTTGTGTTGTCATTGTGCTAGATGTTCGAGTGAAGTACAACTGTTATTTTTTAACTTTAATAAATATATTTTATACTTACTAGTTAAATTAAAGGCATTAAAAGATTTTAATATAGTTTTATTTCGTAAGTACACATATATACAGAATGATTTCTAAACGCATTTATTTCATGTCGAATAAAAAATCTTAATATGACCTTAAGAGTATTTTTCATGATGTGAGTGTAGGAAGCAACATTTGTTAGGCACCCGGGTAAAAAAAAGATGTGGAATTTGGAGCATACGAATGATCAAGGCGTAGTAAAGATGTCATGAGAACAAGTCTAATTATGGTGGAGTCGGTAGGAGCACGTATAGTGACGTGAATTGTCCGCACGTGCTTGATATCATCGAGATTGGAGAAGATTGCCGACGGTGACGCTGGGGCAAGCGGGTTGTGGTTTTAATATCGATGACTCAAAATTATAAGGTTTTTTTTGTTGGAATTCGTCTATTGGATAGTTTTGGAGGTAAGACTGACTCATGACTTTAAATGGTATGACGCCCTGTTATACCAACATGTCCTTAGTCCATTAACGCTTTTTATTTGTCTTATATTTAAATTCTGTAAAGGGTATTGTAAAAAGAATAATAAGAAAATAAATATTATTTGGGAAACTATAATTTTTTAATTATTTTACTCACGTGTTTAAGTACTGTTTTTTTCATATTGTAATTGATTTCTATAATGATTAATTTACGATGTGTTACATCTGCCAGAGGTCCTGTGTAGTAGTTGATCATTTTACTGTGATTGACACATCTTTACCCTTATTGGCTCTTTTATCTTTAATCTTGTAGTCTACAATCTATCATGAAGGCTAGCTTTTGTAACAAAGTTACAATAGTCCTTCGACTGAGACTGGATTACTTCTACACATATTGTAGAACTGCTGAGTTCTCATTTGATGAGCGAAGTTTTGTTCGCAAGTAAATTTACTTCTTCGAGACATTCCGTCGTAGTGTTCAAGTGTAGCAATGCACTTGTAATCAACTTTAGACAGAACTTCTGCATGGAGTATTTTACTTATGTATATGATTGGAAATGACTTCTGAACATCATAATATTTACGGATACTTACACTTGTTACTTCTGTTACAGAAAAAACATGTATCTAACAAGTTATAAACGGTCATTGGTAAATAAGGATGTGGGTTTCAGAAAGTTATAGTTTTTGCGATGTTACGTACACATACTGTTATTTTTCAAAGTTACCAAATTTAGATAAGATCAAATAGTACTGCAATAAACAGTATGAAGCATTGTTAATTTCGTGTGCAATAAAGATGATTTTCTCCCGTCTCGATGCCCTTAAGATTAGGGTTACGAAATTTTTCGTGTCAGAATTTAGGTGCATTCTCTAGTATGACAGTTTAATTTTTCTCTCAAAAATACCACAAAAAACGACATACGAGCATTATACCATTAATTAAGCTGCAATAAGACTTGGATAATACATACATATCATAGACCTATGTCCGTTAGATCTGACAAATTTCCGTAGCAGACATTATTAGTTTAAACCTTAATCGATTTATTTAAGTAAATCACTGTAGATGAGGCAGGTAGGTACATTGCTCATTCTGTCGGCGTCCTACTTTCGGAACAAAATAGGTATTTTCCGAAACAGAAAACTAACTTATGACCTGGTGTTTGCATTGTAACGTTCTTCGATATATTTCCGGGCAGTAGGTATATGGGTACCTATGCACGAATGCTCGAGGTTGTCTCTGATTTATTTGTTGTCGATACGTGGTAGCTTTCTCGCGACGTCGGCTGTAGTCGCATTTATTGCTCTATTGTTTGACTCCCGGGCGCAGATTACGAGTGCTCCAAGTAATTTACTTGTAACCGCCATGTATTGTATATCGGTTTCTAGAGTTAGCTCGTAATGAATTGCAATATACTCGCAAGCCGCGTGACCATTTACGGTGATTTAGGATGAAAAATTGCCACAAAGAGAATTTATGTCTCGAAACGTGTTACACCGCAAGATTCATATTTGCTTTTCTTGACACCGTGTACCTGCTTTTTGTTGTCTAGTACCTACTAATGTGTAATAAAATAATAATATATACTACATCGTAAAAGTCCTATTATTTCTAATAGTTTGCTGTTTTTCTATACCAAAAAACATGTATGTAATGGTACATATAACAATATGTAAACACTTAACTGTGCATTACTTGACTTTTATTAATTTGATAAAATTGATTTATTTAATTAAGTTCTTAAAATGTTTTTCAAATGACATTTCAAAAGTACCGTAACATTATCGACTTGAAGGACGTAAATTAGCTCCACTTTGTTAGTTCCCAATAAAATGTAACATCTTAACTGTTGTTATCTTATATTTAGTTTCGAATCTTAACTACCTGGCTTCCGTCGAGGTATATTTCTTCAGATCCTTCGCCTTGAGTGACGTGGATGACTATTTAATTTATGTCCATTACCTTTGAGCCGTTTTATTTTAATGTGCTCGTTTACTTCGGTGACACCGGGTGACGCGGTGGGCGCCATTTTGATTGTTATCTACTTGCCGGGCGTTGAAAGTAGCCCATAGCTTCATAGGTCAGTTACATTGTTCTGTTTTTTGTTCTGTAGATGACAACCTGCATGGTGTAAATCACATTGATTTCGGGTTCAATTCTGGTTCAATTATGTTAAAGTTAAGGTTAATCATGCAAGTAATTTCTGTGTTGAGTCTCTTGTAGTTCATGGTACCTATAACGCCTCACTGGGTATATACTTTCGTGTATATTTATAACTAAGAAGCATTAAAAAGAGACATAGAGTGTAATAACAACTCTTAAAAACAGCCCTCTCGTCGCAGGATTCGTCGATCAAACGTGAGACTAATTGTTTTAAAATAAATTATATTTAAATTAATAATGTGTATTTCACCTTAATAAGAGATTATTATTTTTAAAAGTTTTTAATTTAGCCTGATCGACACAAAAAATCATGAAGAACACCTACTTTCTTGATATACGTCATTTCGTGGTAAAATAAAAATGTATATTGGGATACCAAATCTATGTTCTAAGAAAGTTGGTCTTTACTTCTCCTTCGATTAACCACTACATTTTATATTTTTTTAAGGAATAAGGATCAGACAATGATGGAAAGCCTAAAGTATAAGTATGAATTAGATTTGGCAATATATTAAATGTCTTGCCTCATTACAAAGAGTAATGCTACATTATTCCCCTTTCAATTTATGACTGCACTTATTCACTTCCAAATACATTATGGAATACAAAAACATTTTTCGTGAATTTACCAATATGACATGACGGAATGAGTAATAAACCACCCATGAAACTGCCTGTAGAAAGGGATAAACTGAATATAACGCAGAGCTAAATGGCTCCCATAATTGAAGTAGCTGGAACGATATAGCTATAGGGATATTATTCTCGCGATCCTATTATCGGATCGATAATTCAATCTGGCTGATATTGTCTGCCCGCCGGAGGCTTCGCTGCGCTTCTTAGGTAGTGTGGGTGCAAAGACTAATCGATGAGGTTGGGCGTATTGATGCCGTCAAACTTGTTATCTCCGTGAGGGCAAAGGGCTTAGATTACATATGTGTAGTATACATTTAGATATTCCCGTTCGTTGGTTGAATGTTGTCAATATTACTTAAATAATATTTCGTATTCGTATATATTAAAATTGCTTGTGTTATAATTTTAGGTACTTAATTGAATGAGCGTTAAGTATAAGCAGTGTCCCGTTCGGTAGTTTCACTGACATTTATAGCTTCTGTATTGTAGGTTTCGGGATCAATTCCTACCAAGAATGAAGATTTGTGTTAGAAGTAAAATATAATAGTCGAAATGTTTTTTTCTGTAAAGCAAGACGTGTCTGTCTTCTGGCGTGGCGTGGTTTGTTTGAAAGGATTTTATATGTAATTTTTTTGCCCTTGATATTATTGTTTTGCTTTGTCTTTTTTTAATATTTTAATAGGAAGTAAAACGCTCTCACTTAGACTGCTGCAGAGAGTATTTCAAGGAGTCACTTAAAGCAATGATTAAAAGTGATTTTAATAGTCACTTTGAGTAATTTAGTATATTAATATTGTAGCAGAACAATAAGGTATTCATTTAACTCGTAATATCCGTAATTTTTAACATTTCATTAATCTACCACAAAAATGATTTTAATACACATACAATCAAACTATGCACGGAATATCTATGAGCTTACATAATCTATGGCTCGATATAAAGCGATTAATAAACTGGATCGATTAAAAGTACCGACAGAAAAATTATATCATGATTTTAATTTGGAGACAATTAAAGGGCTTCGCCGCAACGGAAATGGATCCCTGAATTGTGAAACTGGGTCATATTTTAAGTGTAATCCTTATATTTAGAGTAATACCAGCTCTTTCTCAGATTGATATATCTGTATTAATTGTAGGCTCCGTTACTAATATAAGAATCGATCGACGAAATATGTAAGGAATGTATATTTTTTATTATTTTTTGTTGTTTTATGGTCATATTTCGTTGGGATAACTTCAGATATCTATTATTTTTTATTAGTTGGAAGTAGCATATGAGTATGCAATCCCCCTTATAAGTAGTTACTATACTACCAACCATTGATTATTTTAACCATTGAAATTAAGATGATGTCACATGTATGTGAGCAGGCAGCGACACTTTTCCATCCAACACAAAAAAGCTTTACTCTAGAAATGGATGGAGTGGTGATACTTCTTCGGTACCGAACCAATATCGTTAGGTTGCTACCACTTTGCTTTAACGATCAACAATTTGTTTTTGTTTAGATGGTCTACTGGGCCCAACGACCGCTACTTAACTAGATTTTACAGACGACTGCGAATTTCTCTTATAATATCCAAAAACGTATACCCGCTTTTCTGGTTTTGTGTGGAGTGAGGAGTCTGGCAGTTACTTATTCGTTGATATTTTCTTCTATCTTATATAAAAGTTATTAGTGATCGAAGGCAACGGTAATATAATTGCTTTAAAATAAATAACAGTCAATAAGCAAGCGTGTCAATATTATTTTGAAACACATTAGTTTTGAAGTATTCTCATGCCGTTTTAGTCCGCTAGCAATCAAATGTCAAGGTTTTCTAAACACCGTAGAAGGGATGCAATTATAAATAAAGGAAGATCGATAATTGGACACAAGATTTAACACATAAAATCGCAAATAAAACGTACTTAAGTAGTAGTCGAGACACGTAGTAACTAACAAGACGAGTGGTTCTCTACGATCATCGTAAATTTTACTACTCAATAAAGTTGTTTTCGACCATTAGTCATTTAATAAAGCAGTCGTACAATCGTATTGATTATTTTACCAGTTAATTAGACAGTTTTATGACGTTTATCTTGACTTTGTGTAAGTATTTATGTAAAGAATATATTGTTCTTGTGGTTAGACAATCCGCGCGGCCAATTATGACGGCAAAATACAAATATCATTAAGTAATGTCTTGATTTAAAAAGGATTGTTGTAAGAATGCGGATGTGGTCATCGTAGTAGATAGAGTATCATTGTATTTATTATAATCTATTCTTGATGTATTGCAAAAGATAGCGTTGTCTTTAAAAGATCTTTTTTGACGTAGAGCAAGTACGAGTAGTAGCTACCATTTTCCAAAACCGGTGTTTGAAAAATACTTTATTGTTCTTTCATTAATTTGATCGAATAAAATGTTGATTAAATTGTTATTTCTAAGTAATATACTTCACATAGGTACATTTGGATACAAATCTACCTACATCTATAATCTACAACATATTGCCCAGAAAAAAAATTCAAAGTACATTCTTTACAGACTCTTTTTGAACGTCAATAAACTACCATTAACTCGTAAGGTGTTTCGTTTTGGAGAAGAGTCTGCGAAAGAAACTCCAAAACACATCTTTTCCATCCTTGAAAATGTAAATTACTAATAATAACTTAAATTAATGGAGCAAGTGGAGGTGGAGTTGTTTCAGACCACATGAGTTTATCATTTTATATGAATGTGAAACCAAAAACTTCAGGAAAGTCGCAAAAATATATTTTTTAAACAACAATACTGGCGACTCCAGTACAACATTATAGTACTATGTATACTTTAAGGTTGGTTATAAATAAATGTAAAAAAATGAAATTTCTCATTTTAAACTAATCAATAGAACCGTTACAAAAAGCGAATTCTAAATAAACATACGATTATAAATCCCATCATGAGTTCATGATTAGAGCAGTAATTATGATTTTTACGTACCTACCACAAATTGCGTATCATTAACATAAATCAGCATCATTAGTTTGCAATCGTTTCCGCAAAGCAAATTCTATTTGGCCCAAGGCGAACTACGGAACAGGTATTTAACTAGCTCACGTTTTCGTTACAGTTAAAGTATTTTAAAGGAAGAGTTCTTTGTGATTTGACTGCATCGACAGTACCGACAAAACATTTTTTTATCTATACCCGCAGTGTTACACCTGCCTGGTTTATTTACGAATGAAAAGAATTAGAGAAACTAAGATTATTTTAGCACAAAGGACAAAAATTTAGCACAAAAATTTCCGATCGTATTTTGAGGGAAAGCTGAACTAGAAATTCAGACATTTAGCCTTCGTACTGAACTACATATGAATAGTGACAGCAGAAGCTCATGAGGAAAGAAAATGTACACATTCAAAACTAATGGGGCTAGTGAGATAAGCCGTTTAAAAATTGTAAGCACAATTATATTCTTAGAAACCATTTCTGGAGAACTTTTAGGGGTTCTAATACTTACTGTTTGGAGAATTGCAGCTGTTAGCTTGCAAGTGAGGCGGCTATTTGGGTCCTAAGGAGTAGCAATGCAACTACGTACATCAGATAAGACTTGGCGCTGGTTTGAGGTTGCATGAGGATGTTCACGGGCTGCAGAATCTCATTAACGTTATGTCAACCTCAACCTACGACCTAAGTAGTCGCACCCCATAAACATCCACGTACAATCACAAACACGACAGAAATCCTATCCGAGCTTGAACTTAGACGCGTTGCCGTTCCTGAGGACTAAGATGGTCGCCTCG
>DWON01003356.1:0-18217 GCA_018251015.1 Phocides pigmalion okeechobee
ATGTGAGGTGTTAAGTAACAAAAACGATTTCACTCGAGAGTTTAGTAACCAAGTAACCGGTTGATTCACGATGCCATTCGACATACCGGCCAGCTGTGCGAATTGGCTACGATAGCCCAACTTATAACGTGGAAAACATAAAACGGCCTCATAGGGTAACTTATAACGCCGAAAACACGAATCGGTGGCATAACTTATAGCGCGGGAAGACACGTATAGGCGTTTTCATAATGGAGTGGCTTGTTTCCCGCCCATCCCAGCCTCGACTTGGCTTGACACTCCCGCTTGGCGCGCGCCCAACTCGTCCTGATGACGTCCCGCGCGTTAAATTGATATTGGCATTTAAAACTACGACGGTACACCCCGACGCTTATGACATTTTGAGCTTCCTTTTCTTGTTGTCTTTTCAAATTTCGTGACGTGAACGTTCAAGCCAAGAACGTTACGTTCCATTTTCGTTATTAAAATGACGTTTCGTTAAGATTTATATCCGATGAATTTTCTGGCACACTGCTCTTTGTTTGCAAATTGATATTGCAAATATTGGTGAGAGAATTTATTTTCAATCGTTGAATTATTGTTTCTCTCGACTTTCTAGTGATAGTTTTCGGTATTTTGTTATCGAATTATCGGTTACTTTCTCGATGCTTTTCGTTTGATTTATTTTTTTCGGTGCTGTATTTTGTTCGAATAAATTCTTAGTTATACATAGTTCTTTGTCCCGTTGTGTAAGTATTATCCACGCAATCTCAATTTCAAAAGCGCGCGCGTAGTTCCTGTTTCGAACTAGCCAGTTAAGCAATCAACGCTACCATTCGCTTCGAAATATCGCTACCATTTATTTGCATAAATAAAATCGTTCTCCGTTAAAATTGGTATTAACTTACATAACTCGTGAACGAGCTTCATAAGTCGAACTGCACTAAAGGTCACGGTTCTCCTTAAACATTAACGTTACGCAACTTTATGTTTCGATCACGTGTTACTTGGTCTTGGCCAACGAATGTCCAGCATATGATACGCATAAACAACGAAGTTACAAAGTAAAAAAGGCCTTAACGCGCCTGGATAAGGTTTAAGTTTCATATCATGTGCGAGTCCGTGGTATTCATGAGTAAAATGTAATTGCAGAGATGCGGCCGTTCGCATGTGTAGTGCGCGACTCGTAAAGTTTTATGTAACTGCTTGATTTCGCTCGTAACCGACTTGACGTGTCGGGAACTCGTGATTCGCGCCACTTAACGTTGGGAAAGAAGATATACATTAAGAAGAAACATAATCAAGCGTAACAACTTATTGTAATTTTATTAAGTACTGGCTGTATGTGCAACTTTGTTCGCGTTAAGAGTGAAGGGAATGTTATAAGGAAAGGGAAATTATACGTGCCTTAATATTTACATATGTTGTAATAAACTGTTGTAATAAACCGATCTTTCAAATCGGTTCACACTAAAGGTTTAATACAATAAGTTTAATGTTTGGCAACATACAGACACATCCACGAAATTTAAAAATGCTTAATGTCAGAAAAGGGAGTGGGGCGGTCGGTCTCCCATATAACCGCATAAGGTTTCCCATCTTTATGAATCTTTGTTCATATATGTAATGAAGAAAGATTTAGATCATGGCTTTTTTGTTTACTGGTTCCAGATATTTCGTGATTGCGTTCAAGTTTGAAACGTATTGAGTCGACCTTCCTCGTGTTATATTCTTGGAACACGGACTCATTCCTTAGGGATAGCTTGTATCGAATTATACCCAAGTGTTCATGAACCGTAATAAACACTTAACATGAATTCTCTTGAGATTGGCTGCAGTAATTTTTGTGTTCTGATGAAGTTTCTTATTTATAGTCCGTCATCCAACTTCTTACTACTTTTTTTTATTATGAAATAGTAAGAAACGGGCGTGCGGGCCACCTGATGTTAAGTGGTCACTGCAGCCCATGGACAACCACGTCCAATCTTAAATAGAACAGAAGTTCTATTTAAGGTTCTACTCTTGAGGACTAAGATGGTCGCCTCCAATAATGTGTATCCGGCAACCACACCTCCCTAACCGAAACAAAATACATGAAGAACATGTTGCTTTACGGCGGTTATGAGGGTGGCGGTGCCGCCGCCCCGGGCGAGCTCTAACTGCTCTACCACCTTTAAACCACGCCTGACGTAGTTTAACTTAACCAGTAGAAAAACTGAGAGGTTCTTAGCGTGTCATTGAGGTGAGGTCGTGGTCCCTTGAGATTATAGATCTTAATTTCCGTATGGGTTATTAGTTAGTAGCAGCATAGTAGTTAATTTCTCCTATAACTTTAAACTAATATCATTGCAGAATTAATCTAATCTATTTTATTATGTAACGGGTAATCACGATAAAAAAATTTGTATTTATTTTTTTAATGGCTAGTCGAAACGGTTAAACTGCGGTGGCGTGGGAAACTATTTCATAGGAAAATTTAAAAAAATATTTGTCCTAATTTTTACTTATTAACGGCACTAATATACTGTACACCATTACACAGAAACGACAATAAATTATAATCTAACCAACTAAGTGCCAGTACAGTTATAAGCGATGATATCATACAGAACATCATGTATGCTCCGTAAAGCAAAGCGCAAAAATAATATAAACGTAAACATAATTTTTTGAAAGGTGGGAGAACTATAGTTCGACCGGGGAGTTACCACCTCCGCCCTCATAATCCGCTGCAAAGCATTATTTGTGTTTCGGTTGGAGAGGTGCAGTTGCCGGCTACACTTTCAGGAGAGGCAACCATCTTAGCCCTCAAGGGTAACAACGCATCCACGTTCGAGCTCATATAGGATTTCAGTCTTATTTGTGATTGTACATGGATGCTCATGGGCTCTGACTACTTACCCTCAGGTGGTTTGCATGCTCGTTTGCTACTCTTCACACATAAAAAAAAACTGGACATAGGGTTAATATATTAATCTACGACAAGCACATGACTACAGTTTCTCTCCATCCAGTTCGTTCGTTACGTTTAACCGTAACCACGAGCCATGAAACTGGTTGAAAATTCACGAAATAAAAATCGTTAATGGTGACTAGAACATCTTATAAAAACTACGGGAAATAATCGATTTCAAAAACACAAGATTAAATGTGACTATAAATCATAATTAACGGATAAGATAACATCTTTAAATTATAGTTAACGCGTCATAGCATCGAGTCTATGCATGATAATAAGGGTTGTCTGAAGTCGTTATTTTTTGAGCTATGAGGGGACGTTTTTGTGTTCGCGGCGTGTGGAACAAGGAAAAATACATAAATACGATATAATTCTTTTCCTATGTCAATATTTTCGAATAGTTGTGGCCAGGCCTTTTTTATCACTTCTGTTTTGGGCACATTAATTCATGAAAATTATAAGTCCATAATTTTTTGTTTCCCCATCCATACCCCTTGTCACTGTGTTTTGAGGAAAAAACAGAACTTTTTTTTGTTTCATCTTAATCATCATCAGCCCATAGTAGTCCACTGCTGGACATACGCCTCTCCGATGGCAAGCCACTGAGCTCGATCTTCAGCTTTCCTTTTCCAGCTACTCCCAGTCACTTTTCATATGTCGTCACTCCACCTGGTTGGAGGGCGCCCTACACTACGCTTTATATCTTAAGTAGTGGACCGTTGAACTTGATTTTGATAATTATAATCTATAAAAATCTTTTTTTTATTTTGTAAAGGTTACCAAAATAGATTTTTTTAAATTATTTAATTTTTATTAGTTTTTATAGCAATTTTTCGATAAACTTGAAATTTCCTTTGGGGGCACTGCATGCCCCAACGTGCTCCACAAAAAAGCCCTGGTTGTGACTATGTCTTCAATTGCAAAATGGAGTGGCAACGTTACTTGTGATATAAGTATAATTCAGTTAAAAATTCTTAACATCCCGCCAAGTTTGCCAAAGTTTGTTAAATAATGCCAGTAGGTATTATTTTAGTCATTTTAAGCATATGTTATTTTATTATAAATGATATAATAAAGAAAAGTGTGATCTTTATTATTTAATGCTAAAAAAACAGGAGAAAAATTAAGCGCGGAAGCTAAAATAATAATAATAAAATAAATAGGTTGCTAAGTGAGATCGATTACAACAGAATACAGAGGCAGTAATACTACTAATGGTCTCGTTATCGTCAAAGGGGACATGATGTAAGAAAGAACAATAAGCATTATAATTTTTGATGATTATATAATCTCCTAATAAGAACAATACACCAATTGTGAACTAATACTCTGCATTCTACTGTTTAATGCAAATAATGCGAACGAAAAGGGGGGACGTCCTATACCTATCTGCTACACATTCCCTGCGGTTTCTGACGGCTCTCGCGGGGAAGGAAATAATAATGAGGGTGGAGCTAATAATACTTTCCTTATTCTTTTGACTGTGGTTCCGTTGTAGGTAACGGTATAACTGAGACATCTGTTGTTTAATTTATTAATAAGTATAAGTAAATTTTATACTAATTTTCTTCATTCTAATTTACTGCTCCATCCTGCCAATCCACAATACTGTAACTTTCAAAAACGGCATTGTTGTACACTACATTACATTACATTACATTACATTACATTGCATTGTAACGATAGTGCTGTACATAATAATTTATGTATCAAGATTGACATGTATAAGCTTGAGTAACTTATGACTGTAACTTTATTTTATATTCTACTGCTAGGCACAATTGACGATAGCCCGGGACATACTCCATTAGGATGATCCAATTAGGTAAGGTAATTCCAGTTGTTGGACTAACTGTGAGTCAGATGTTTTACCGATATGACTTCTGACTAGGATTAACAAGTGCCATGAATCGATAATAACCATGATACACTGCTTTAACTCCTGGAGATCTCATAATATGTGTAACTTCGTGTGTGATATATAGGAATTTTATATTTTGTAGGAAGTTTAGTATGCATATCACTTAACAGTATGATATACATCTGTTTGGTACTTTTGTAACATAATATCCAACCCAAGGATGAAGTATTGTCGACCGTGGAGGTACTACCGCCTTCATAAGCAACGCCTTACTTTGTGAAGTAATTATTGTGTTTCGCTTCGAGAGGTTTCATTGTCCGCTATACCTAGATCATATTAGTTCTCAAAATGGCAACGAATATTCGTACGACCTCAGATAGGACTTCAGTCCTGTTTGATTTTGGAACCACGTCCAACATCAAATAATATGTCTTTGCAGTTCATAGACAACATTTTGTGCTGCAGCGTCCACTTAACATCAGATCATGGATGATACGCAGAGGGTTCATGGTTCGTTTCGTGGCTAAGATATCTTTACGAGTGATTAATTTAGGTTTCCTTTCTGGGTCTGGGTGTTTTGAATTTGTCTTTATATGCGTCCGAAAATACAAGGAATAAGTATACAATCAAAATCAAATTATTTTTATTCAAAGTAGATTCTTTACAGAACTATTTAGGAATATTAATAAATGACTATCAACTCGCAAGGTGTATGGTATTGGAGAAGAGAGAGTGAAAGAGACTCCAAAATGTTTTTTTTTTAAGTAATCTGTATGTTCGTTTCCTACGCGTCTAAAATGATATTAAAAATAAATACAAATACCTTTATGATTTTAAACTAATATTATCGCTTTTATTTGCATATGTACCGAGTGCTTACATTAATGGTTGTTCAATTTTGATTGCCGATATTACGAACCAGTTGCATGGCTCACGGCACGGCGGGTCACGGCACATCTGTTTCGTATAGTTTCTTCGTGGTGTTTCGCATAGTAAAATGTACAAATACCTTGTCCGTCAGGTCAAGTACGAAGGTCGATGATGTTAAGAATAATTATATCGCGCCGGTTAAGGCGGCCGCGACCATGAAACAGATTCTTTACTGACAGACAAAGTCATGTATATTTAGTGAGATCAAGAGCATATTTATGATTTGATTTATTTTTGCGAAATGATAATGTTGTGTATTTCTATTTAGTATACTTTGATCATTTATACATATTATTCTACATGTATATGTCGGAGACAGTAAAGAATATGATTTCTGGAAGAAACACAGTACGTGATCAAGAGATGGCAGCACTGTTGCGATGACGTGTAGCTCAGAAAAAACGTCCTGCTAGGATAGAGCCTAGTGGAGGAGTGGTGATTGGTGTAGGACTGTGCCGAAGATTACTGGGAACTGATCATCAGTTTCGTTCATTATAGATTGTTCTCATCTGAGTTAGATTTAAATTACAAATACAAAATATGTCAAAGCGAAATGTCCACCTGACATATTACTCTTTATTATACATATTATAAGAATAACATTAAGATGACTGAGGGACACAGAGAACAAAGGAAAAACCGAAACAGCTGAACTTTTACATAAAGGTTCTTTACATAGTGGAAGCTAGTCGTAATTTTATATGATTGTATTGCTACGTATATACGTGATCAAAGCTGCGATTAAATTCTCTATGTAACTCGAAAATATTAACCCTTATCCTTATATAAGAAGAAATGCATAAAAAAATATATGAAAGTTTGCAATTGATCTAAAAAATGTTAACGTCAAAAATATTGTTATCTGAAAAAAAAACACATTAGCATTTCTAAGAAAATTTTCCGTTGGTTGCTATCGACCTAGACATCCGTAATCAACCTCAAATAGAATTGAAGTAACTGAAATAACAATATAAACTCTTTGTAATGATAAAACAGATGTTTTTCTACAAAGTTTACTTTACAAAAATACTCCTTTGAACATCGCGAACGAAGAACTAAACGCTATAAAACTAAACGTAAACATTTACTTTGGTAGCCTTCCAAAATTTACACTCGCCTTAAATAATAACATGACGATGATATCAGCCATTATTTAGAATTATAGTTTTTCTTCCACGCGGTAACTTGCTTATCGGGCGTCGAATACATTTTGGTGGAATTTAGTTGGTGACAGAGATACTGCTTGGCTTTGTGCCAGTTACTGCATTGTTGTTCGCCATGTTGGTAAATTAATATCGCCCATAACCGGACGCTACACGAAACCCATCACTAAGTCACCCAAAACGACAACAGACACAGTAAAAATGGTAATCAAGTAATAGAACCAACTTTATTAATGTTTCTTATAATATACAGAATTGCCGTAAGTAGATCGGGCTTTGGCATAAATTTCAGCTTGCCATGGTGTGTTTTGAAAATAACAAAGGGAAGGATAATTATCAAAAAGGTCGGCCCTATAACCTGGTATTGAACATTGGAGAAAGAGTGCAAAAGAGAGGGAGAGATAAAAAGAAGGTGGACAGAGAGTGAACAAAAAGGTAGCGGAGAAATAGAGAGAGAGAGTGAGATAGTGATAAAGTTTCAGAGCAGTTTGAATTATCGTCGTTGAATGGCTATATAATAAAGATCTTTATCTGCATTTTCTACAATTACATTCCCTGTATCGTGCCAGACATATGATAGATGAATACACAAACATCCGGATCCAGAACGGAAATTAAAATTCATCGTCTAGATGTCTGTTCGTCCGAGGGTTGAAACCTCAATTTCATATTTCAAATCAGTTTCGCTTTATTACACGGAACAATGAAGAAACACGTTGCATAAACATTACGTTTACACAAAAGATTAGCAAAAGTTGTGTCTATACAGGATTTCTAATAAAAGCGTGGAATATAGTAGCAGTTGTTGTTAGTTGCGGCAAACATTGACTTCAAAGTTTCTCATATGTGCCGGACGTTCGTAATTTATGCAAACCAATGACCAAGCAGATGGGGAACCGCTAGATAAATTGCCGCCCCTCAAGTTAAATCCGGGACAGGCAACAGATTGTGTGCTGACTCTAATCAACTGCGGGGTACGACTATGAAACTATCGACCGCGTTGAAACACTTGGATGCCCCGGATAGACAGACGATTTATTGTTCGAATTTCAAAGATTCTGTTTCGGTTATCATTCGGCTTGGGATAGGGATAACTTAGGGAACGAATAGCAAGAGATTAAAGTTAATACTTAGTTGGGCTAGTAAACCATACGCTAGGTTTTGAATAGAACAATTTGGCGATAAGAGAGGGGAGTTATAGGTATGTAGGAATACTAGAATTAAATGCCATATATTAGTGGTGAATTGTATTTTACTTAATTTAATATATTTCGCCGAAATTGTACACTGTTTTTGCGAAAGAAAGATCATGGATTTTGCTGAGACGGTTAAAGATGAAATTCATATATTTACATGACACGGTTATGAAGAAGTAGAAACATTTTCACGTACGATCACAGATTGGTCTTCAGTCTTATTTGAGGTTGGATTAACAAGATGATGGACACTTCTAAAAAAAATAGGTAAGTTACATAATGTTGTTTTTAACAAGTATAAAAAAATCGACAAATAATGCAATTAATCCGAATATTTCTAATGAGTTTTTTTTTCAATACAAACGTGGTTTGGAGATTGTGCGTAAATTAATAACATTGCAACAATAATTAATGAAAAATTGTACTTCGTAACTGTTATACGATTTTAAGCTAAATCATCGCGGGATTTGCACATTTTATTATATAACGGGTACTCGCGATTAACGTATCTTTTAACCTAAGTTATAATATTTCTAATATGAGTTAAAAGTTCTTGCCTAATATATTTATATATGTATCGAGAAACGGATGGGTACCGCCTGATAAATTACTGACCTCGTGTTTGTTTCAGGGAACAGATTGTTCATTGAATCTTGTTCTAGTTTTCTTTACTATATCAAAATACGATACAATAACTTACGATATCTTTATCATGTAATGGTTATTACATTTCATTCCTACCCCTTTAGGCGTAGAAATTCAAAAAATCTTTCTTAGTTGTCAGTTACGTTGTCAGAACTTAGTGAAATTTTGGGACATTAGGTTCGGCGGATTCAAGTTAACAGAACTAAGTACTATCTGAACTTATGCGTACATGCATTGTTACTCCCGAGGACTAAGGTGGCCACTAGCTTGTTAATATTAGTTTACGATATCTCATTCGTACATCCATATTAAATGCACATTTTTATATTTCAGGTAATCTATTGGATATTGGAATAAAGTTCATTTGACGACCTGCTGTAATATTGAGAGGTAATTATATGCAATTATCTTTATATTTGTTGTCGCTCTCAAAAAAAATATGGTAGTTGCGCTAAAAATAAGGTAGTTTGGAAAAAAATGTTATCATAGAATCGGACGGCATCACCTGATCGCCCCACCTGCCTATTTCGTTTTACCTGAACTTATTATAAAAAGGGACTGTAGTTCTAGCTCGGGACGCATTGTATTCGGATACGTCGCGGTACACGGACCGCTCTATTTCAATAGACTGTCCTAGCACTTTCTATTGTCATTTACCCATATAATTGTTATTATGATTGTAACACTAGAGTGCCGTAATAGTTTAATTGAATAAGTCGCTAACTATGTATTTGCTAAAACCCTGCATTGCTTCTGATGCCTGAAGCGCCACCTATAATGATATAATATGTTCTCTTCTTAATTCTTATATATTCATTATAAACACATAGGAGACATTTAAGAGGAATAAAACAATTACTTGGCATTGTAACGTAAATACATGCATACCGTTCTCTTTTATTATTCTTATTGTGAAGGTTCTTTCGTTGCATCTTCAGTAAAATTATACATCTTACGTTTCTCTCGAAGTTTATTTATAATAAAAACAAAAACTCTAAATAATCTACTTTTAATAAAATGCTTTCATTTGTGTTAATTTAATTGAATACGTCAATTGAATTATCTGGAATAGAAATACATACATATGTAACTTAACTATTTTCAGTAGATTTTTTGGTACAAGAATAGTAACTTAATGAAAGCGACAACTTTGTGGTTACGTCACTACCATGAACCAAATGCAACTTTAGTGCTACCTATTACCATGTGACCTTATATACCTAAATCTTAATACCCACCCAATCACTGATTGATAGAGCCACTTCGATCTATGGGGTGTTAACGCCGCCTTTATACCTCGCTGTAGAGCAATTCTTCTGTTCCTCTTGAGAGGTGTGGTTACCGGTGACACCTAGAAGCGAGGCGGACGTTTTAGTTCTCGGGGCTAGTAACACATTTACGTACGGGCTCAGTTTGGAGTGCGATTCTGTTTGAGTCCTAGTCGAACAGTAGTTCTATTACTTGTGAATCTATGGATATTCGTGAACTACAGGTCTTAATAAGTAAGACCACCTGTTTGTTGATATATTTTGTGGATTGCTTAATGGAATTGTAGCCACAAGTGGGTAACAAAAAATCGACAATTTACATATGTATTCGTCAATACAATTAACATGGAGCACATAACGCGTTATCCGCATTCCAATCTCCTTGATTGCAGCCCAAATAGCTTGGTAACAGCAGTTAGAGTAACGATATTGAAGATCTCAAGGCCCCGCCGAGCTCTTGACACGCATTGCATTACAATCGGCGAGGTCTATTTGGCCCATTTGCATGCTCCATTATCGTAACGCCATCGGATACTTAATTTGGATTAGTATTGTTTAGCAGGGCTGTCCAAACTATAACCAGGTGGCGTGTTGCTTGCTAAGCCAATTTATATTTACGTGCCACTAAAAAAGTAACTTCAGACGTAGTGTAAGTTAATACTGGTTTATTTTAAAAGCATAAAATGGAAGTTGTATTGTAAATAAAAATAATAAAAAAGTTTTCATAAATTTATTTACTGATATATTTATTCATAGTAGATTCATTTTTTATTTTAGAAGAGTAGGAGAATAGAGTGCAGCTCATGTTTCTCTCTTTCTGTCTCTGCAGCCTAACCAAACTAAGGTCCTGTCCGACATCGTGCAAACATGTGTTCCTAATCTTGAGGATTGAGATGATCGCTCCGCTTGTAAGTGTAGCAGGCAACTGCACATCTCTAACGGAAATACAAAAAAATGTTTTAAGGCGGAGTATGAGGGCGATAGAGGTACCTCCCTGATCGAATTATACTTCTACCACTTGGTAAGACCGCCATAGCTCGAACAAGGACATATACCATAACCACCTAATCTGCAGTGAAGCAATGTTTGTCCTTCAGTTAGAGAGATGACTATTAGTCTTTGGAAGTAGGAAAGCGTCTACCTCATGTCGTTTAGTCTTATTTGAGGTTACATGTGGTTACAGGTGAAAGTTTTATAATTCAAATATTTCATAGCATTATAAGGTACTTACATGAACTTAATGAATATCAAAGATACAATGTAAAATCGGAATATACAAGCGATGCAGTCAATATTTGATATAAAGTGTCCTGATCTCCCGTTTGCTATTCTTTTATCTTCCTAGTCGAATTGCATTTATACTATTTGCTTGTTTTGTAAATGTAATGTTTGACATTTTACTCTTAGTACATTCGCACTTTTAGCCATCGATGTACCGACGGGTGTGTAATATAACATTGTAGCAACGAATGGATAATTCAAACTTTCATCCATCCATCAATTAGCCTTTGTATATTAACCGCCCCACTTAACTATTGCTGGATTAACTCATTAATAGTGTACTGTACCGATGCTTTGCAATCAGTTACAGATTAGATTTTCGGTTAGGCAAATGTCTAAATTGCGAGGTAGGATCTGAATATTTTAAGCAAAGAGGTGCAACTGCCGCATCAATTTTGAGCGTGAAGGAATTCTTGCATTTTTGGTAAGGTGTGCTTGTCAGGCCACTTTTGTATGAGGCGACTGTGTCAGTTTTCCGAAATAGCAACGCGTCGTCGATCCACTTCAAAGGGGAATCCCTTCTATATGGATTTAGATACAAATGTGCACGGGCGGCAATGTAAACTTATTAGTGGAATATATTCTCTTTTGTTATTGTTATTTTATAAAAACAGGATACTCACAAAGGAAGGAAAGGAATTGAAGTAGAGCAAGGAAGGAAAGAAATAAGGGAAAGAAATGAAAGGAAAGTGTAAAGAAAGAAAGGAATATTGTAAAGTTATTGCAGATGTCTACAACATTGTTGCGTAACGTATCATTATAAAAAGTGTTATTTATTTAAACGTCTAAACCCGCGCCCATTGAAAGAAGTTCTTCATCTGATTGTTTGTACTAAAATTGATAAGTGTAATAAAATAACATAATTGTATTCTCCACTAAGACATATAATATAAATGCTAAAGGTAGCGCGGTAAAGAATGTTCCAGACTTCTGTTGTTTGTAGGTAAAATCTGTGCTCAACAGTGAGATATAAAAAGGCAGTGTTGCCTTGTCTTGCCCTGTGTTCAACTGACATTGGCCCAAGAGCAAAGGTACAAGAAAGAACCAATGTTAATGACAGGTGGGTATTTATGCTGTAATGGAGGAATCGAGACAAAATACTCGTCTACACAGATCAAGGTTTTGGCATGTTCATGACACGAATTGCATTATAATCAGCCTAAGTACGTATTTGAAACATTTGCACGTTCAATTATAGCATCCAATCACTTTGACATTGTCTTTTTTTAAATCCGTTGTGTTCTGGCAATTACTATTGTTATCTTGCGAATTGGTAGAACTACAGTTTGACCAGGGTAGTATCACCGCCGCCCTCATAATCCGCCGTAAAGCAGTTTTTGTGTTTCGGAGAGGTGCGGTTGATGTCATCATGCAAAGAAAGGCATTTTTTTAGTCCTTAGGCGCAGACGTCTCATGCATGGCGTCAGACAAGACTTAACATCAGGCCTGCATGCTCGTTAGCTACTTTTTCAAAATTAAAAGAAAACAAATTTTCACTCATAGCAAAGTTTCTATTCAATATCTCTTTTTATACACTTTCTAATACTTAATTAGTGGTTATTACTTTCAAATGATTATTTGCCAAATATAATTTCTATAATATAAAAACATGAAAGTAAAATTAACCATGTTAAAGGTAGAGCCACACCGGAACTATCGGCAACCTCTCGTAAACTTCTCGTAAACCTCTCAGCATCAAATTCATCGAATTTTCATTAAATACTAAACGTATGACAATGACTGACCCACACACGTAGATGACGTCATGAGGCTTGGGTGCGTAGGGAGTGACGTGATTATTATGGATGGAATTGACACTTCGGGTTGCTTGATTGTGATGACGTCTTTCGCATTTTGTTTGAATTGGTTTGATTATAAGAAATCTTTGGCCATTCTATTAATTGTTTTCATCATTTTCTATCAATTATTATCTAAGTATAAATTAGTCAATAGCACTTAAATCGGAGACAATAGACAATATTACTTTTGATTATGTCACATTAAGTCGAATTTTGTGCCATCGGTCGTTCGAAGTGTACAGCATGTATGATGAGGTGGTCAACTACTTCATACATTACCCATTATTACCGTAGTCCTGTCAAGCAGTAGTCTAGAGACTAAGGTCTAGAGACCGAGGATTTACCATTGCGATACCTATTCTAGTGTGAAGAAATTTTTGCATATCAGTAAAAAGGTGAATTGCCAGCTCACTTGAGACCACTTGAGATCGCCATAAGTACTATCTTGGTCTATAGGTGTATCGACACATTTCCAATCGATTCCAGGAGGGATTCACTAGAGGATATGTACGACAGGAGGGATAGTAACGACATATGGCAGCAGTGACCTATCATGATGTTACTACAGGGTAGTGTAAGTTAAATTTTGTAAAAAAAATCAGCAAATCCATCCAGCCATCCAGCGCGTGACAAGAGATTAATTGTGCATCCACCATAATAGATCCATACTGATTATCCATCTATTCCGGGCTTTAAGTATAAAGTCGTACAAACAATATTCCGATATTTTTACTACCATTGGATACATAAAATAAACCATACATACTCTCTAATTGTTTTATCATAATAGGTAAATTACTTTTCAACAAAATAATGTAGTTTGAAGTACATTAGATAAAATGCACAGATATTTGATTTTTAGTTGAACTAAAAACTAAGGGTTTTGCGCCTTTAAAGGTCGGAGAACTATAGTTCCTCTAGTGGGAGGTACCACCGTCGTTCTAATAATGCGCCGTAAAGCAATACCTGTATTTCGGTTGGAGCGACGTGGATGCCGGCTACACTTTGCATCGAGGGGACCATATTAGTTTTCAGGAGTAGCAACGCGTCTATGTTCGAGCTCAGACAGGATTTCGGTCGTATTTGCGGTAGTTCGTGGATGTCTATGGGCTGTAACTACTTATCAGGTGGCTTGCATGCTCGTTTGCTGCTCTTCTCATACTAAGAAAATCTACATCGTTACTTGTAGTCCATGACATATCAATGACAGAGTAACGTAAATATCATGATATATAACCTAAATATCATGATATTTAGGTTACTCCGTAGTTGTACGCGTGATCAACAAACGTAAGCTGACATCATTTACCGCAATACATTTGTTTCAGTGTACCATAGCTCATTCGCAGTGTCTGCGGTTTCCGTAACCATGTATCCTGCGAATATATTAATTCACAAAACACTCTTATAACACTATAAAGGTATGTGGTATTTGTAGGGATGCCAAAAGAGATCTAGATTCTGGTCTCTCATGTGGGGGATGCGGCGTTTAAATTTCTAGCAAATATCCGATTTTTCGTAGTTATGTATATACAAAAATATGTTATCACTTGTTTTAACAATGATGGAAGATATCGTGAGGAAAGTTGAATACCTAAGAGTTCTTTCTCAAGCTCTCAACGGTGTCTGAAGCCTACTAATCTGTATTGTGGCAGTGTGGTATACTATGGACTAATCATTATCCTCAGAAATATGTGCCTAAATGCGTGATAATAACGGCTTGACAATGAATAATGTAAAAAGTATGCTTTATCTGTAATCACTGTAATATATGGATTTATTTCAGTATACAGTAGAGTACTCTAATTAACTAACACTATATGTATAATTAACCCGCTTTTATTAGCTTGGGTTGTATCTATGTGTGTAACGGTTTCTTTGAGCTTAATTTTTACCAATTTCCAGAAGTCGGATTAATTGGAAACTTTGCGCACGTATTAAGGACGGATGACAATGCAATAATATGAAAAAAAAAACATACTTTTATACTTTTAAAACTATTGTTTATATTCTGTATCTGCCGTGTTTTCGATTAACGTGTCGAATATTTCGAGTAAAGGATTACGGAAAACATTTTCTAGGTCTAACCATCGCTGCAATTGTGTTGAATGCTCTTCTCAAAATACGACGTTTCAAACTAAGACCGTAGTTCATTATGGTGGTCGATGGCTTGGGAAATAATGATAAAATATATATAATATATAATGATAAAATATATTTTTCCTAATGTTTGTCTTGGTTTCGAACCTGGGTCTCCAATTTGGTATGGCATTGATGAAGCAAACCAACATCCCAGCGATCCAGCGCTTCTTGAAAACTACGTGCAGTACCATAAATTAGTCGTAAGCAATATTTCCAAGTAAAATATTGTTTATTACATAAACTATGACGATAGTCTGCGATGTTTCGACTAAACTAGCAAAACATTGTAAGCTGGCGCGGGATGACCGCAATACATTTGTTTCGGTTTAGCTTAGCTCATTCGCAACGTTTGTGGTTTTTGTGCCGATGTCGCCTATAAATAAACTAATACTACACCCATTACGTCATAATTTTATGCGATTGTTCTGTTCTAAAATATGTTTACTGTCTTGTTTACGGTTCAGGCCCGTTGTGTTCAATGGCAAAATGTCCATTGATTGATTGATGTCAAATTGGCAATGTGTCAAATTTAAAATCAAATACTTAGTTTTATTATAACGTATTTACATATATTAAATGAATGTTAAAGTTAAAATGTAAAGTATATTTTGATCGCATTGATCGCTCAGTTGGTTAACACTTAGACTCTGGCGCTAATCTAGATCGGGTCAGCGTTACGAGACGCGGTACTAAACTGGAGCTATCTTTAGACTAAAGATGCGCCGACAATTCACTGATATATCATAATTTTACTATCTGTGTATTATCTAGGAATACACAGAAGTAATATCCCAGTCTTGTAGTGTCGACGTAAATAGCACTTTTGTTCGCCCGTAATCGTGTGTACGAGCCGTATGTACGTTGCGCCGCGCATTACACAACAGGGTCGTAAGCCGCAGGAAAAGGTTTAATAAATATCAGTGAAAATGTAAAATGAGTCCATCGGCTTTGATCGTCCAGTTGGTTATGGTTGACTGGGAGAAAAAAGCCGGCGGTAAAACTCTCCGCACTCCTTTTAAATCGGTCATCGATACAATATTACACACGTTTTTTACAAAGGTTTTTATTGAAGGTGGTAGAGCCGTTAGAGTTCGCCTGGGGCGGTTCCACCGCCACCCTCATAATCCGCCGTAAAACAACATGTCCTTCATGTATTGTGTTTCGGTTGGTTAGGTGTGGTTGCCGGATACACATTATTGGAGGCGACCATCTTAGTCCTAAAGAGTGGGAACGCATCCACGTCCATCTTTAAATAGAACTTCTGTTCTATTTGAGATTGGACGTGGTTGTCCATGGGCTGCAGTGACCACTTAAAACTAGGTGACCTGCATGCCTGTTTCTTAATCTTTCGCTGTAAAAAAATGTATGTACTTGAACATACATGGAATTATATTATGCAATTCCAATTACACTGGGTACTTAAAGTTCATTCATAATAGAATGTCAACCAGATGTGCCATGTATTTGCGATATGATAGGCCGATTGTGCTTTGAATAATTTGAATTCAATGAATTTTAACGCAACTGTAATGATGTTCGATGCGCTCTAAATAATAAATGTGTGCGGGAGAGTTATTTACTGTTAGATAATACTATGCAATGGTTCCAAATTGGACAGATGTTCATAAACAATTCTGAAAGTGAAAGATTTATGACGAAATGACGAATGTTGTTAGAAAATTGGTTAGTAGTTTTGAAGCTAATTAATTTTCTTAATTTGTGTTACTTCGCAGATTTATTGGGTATTTTTTACTAGTCACTTTATATTTTACTTTATGAGGTTAAGTAGGCGTGTTCTGCTGTTTTACGTGTCGCCTACTTTAAAATTATTTATCTCCTAAGGATCGTAGCTTCATGTTATATAGCCTTAATTGATGATATAGCATAATATGAAATTAGAAAGATGAAAAAACACATCTTCTAATTTAGTTGTTAGATCAGAAGGCTAGAACATCCAATCGAACAAAAAAAGCATTTATTCGTTATAATAATAGGTGTATAATAATTTAAACCATTTTGCGATGTTTAGTTTCGGTTAAAAGTAAAAAATTCATAAATGTCCTATTTTTGGAATTGTGTAAGTGTTACTCGCCTGATAAAACTGTGGACTGTAGTATGCTTTAATGAAAATATAAAAAGTACCTATTCCCTTTTTATTATCTATGATTTCTGTCTTCGGTCGACTTCTTCTTTGATCTTTCTGCCACTTTCTATTATTGCAGTGTAAGGCATGGAAGAAAAATATGTATTTTTCGCAAGTCTCTCTTTCGGTGTAAGGACACTACAAGTAAAGTTTAAACACAACAAATGTAACGTCATTCAATCTGGCCTACTTTATTTCTATCGGTCTATTACAAAATCGAATTATCAGAATCTGACGCGAAATAATCAGAGCAAAAAGTGAAGTTTTTTTTTTTTGTAAGATCAATTACGCATTTCACAAGTACGCTGAAGCGTGTTAGTGCGTACGGTTTGTCACGTATGTGCAACCGTTGCACGCCATTTGTGAGCACTAACTGGGGCGTGAAATACGTCACGTTTCAAGGTTAAATAATCTATTTGTCTATACATGTAGCAGATTTTTATTTCTGCTTTTGTACGTTGAAATTTTTTGACATCAAAATATTTATTAGTCTTTATAAGTGATATAGGACAAATAACTAAGTTTTTTTTTGTTTTATTTTGACTGTTTCTTTGCCTATATATTTATTATTGTATCTAAGAAACGTCAACGTAACTTATTTTATTTAATTTACATAATATTTTAAAAACCATCCAGTATATATATTCTTGATTTTAATTATTTCCTTTTCTAGCGCTGTTCCTTTTCTTTGAGCGCGCTGCCGTGCCAACTGCGTTTTAGATGTAAGGGATTTTTTTACGTTGTCTAGTATATATGTACAATAAGTTTTTATTAAAAATTACTTTGCAACAATCCGCCACCACAATGTATAATGGTATATATTTCAAAGCATGCACTATGAGGATAGGAAA
>DWON01003357.1:0-18215 GCA_018251015.1 Phocides pigmalion okeechobee
AAGAAAGTAATAGTTAGGTCATAGTCCATCATGCTGGCTGTGGATAGCTAGATTTCACGCAGTGTCGAACTTTGAAAGTACAGGAGTTTTACATAAAGTTTCTAAAGTTATGTGAAGCCTGCATTTTAGATTTCTCTAGAAGTTTTCCTGCACCGTTGAAGCACCTGATATGTATGATTCTTACCATATAATTAATTTAGAAAAATTTGAATTTCGTACCAATCGTGATTCAATCACTGGTCTGAGACATCACACTAATACACCGGAACTTTTCTACCAGGTACTACTCTATAGAATGTAATTAAAAGGTAGCCTAATCCATTAAATATTGCGAACATTATATTATTGCAAATTTATAATTTTAATAAACAAATACAACAGATTAAAATTATAAGGTACTGAACAGACAACCCACTATCTAAGGAATGACTTTAACTATTTTGTATTTATTAAATAAATTCGTAATAGACATATACCTACCTAAGCGTATTTCGTTCCGACAGACAATAATATATTTCGGGCTCCTGGAAATAACGACCACTACATTCAATTCACGTATAATAAATAAGCGTCTCTGCATCACTAAGCGGAAAAATATAACGCTTAAATGCCAAAACCAGAGCAAGAACCTATCTGAGTTACCTTTTTCATATGAGAAGAGTAGCAAACGAGCATGCAAAGCACCTGATTTTAAGTAGTCGCAGCCCATAGACATCTACGTACAACCTCAAACACAACCTATATCTTATCTGAGATCGAACGCACATATTTCCTGAGGACTAAGGTAGTCGCGTCGCTACAAAGTTTAGCCGGCCGTACCTTTCCAATCGAAATACAAATAATGCTTTACGACAGATTATGAGGGCGGGATGGAGGGAGGGAGGGGTTACCTACGCAAATCAAGAAACCAGGAAACATAAATTAAGTAGGAAAGACGGATAAGTTTCTACAGACTTCTATCATTATCAACTCATTACTGTTCCCATGCTGAGCACGAGTCGCATACGGAGAGGAACCCTCACAATTAGAAGGGCACCATGCTAGTCCAGTTCTTGGGTGCATACGATGAGTAAACCGCAAGTGGAATCGCATGGGCGCATCCACCGAAGGGAATGTTTACAGATATTGTGTATACTATTGTAAAATAGTTAGCAACCACTGTCTAAGTGGATCATAAATGTCGTAGGACCTGACCAGATAACGTACTTGCGATAGGAAGCACACAAGAAGTAATTACTAAACTTTTTGTGGCAAGTGTTACAACTTTAGTTACACCGAAAAAGTACCTCCGTCACTCCCATAAACTGCTATGAAGCTATTCGTGTGTTTCGGTTGGCATTGGTTATTTATTAAAATAGGCAATTTGAAAAAAAAGGAGGTCTCAACTCATTTATATATTTTTGATATTTGTGGCCCCATTACTCTGTTATTGATTAACCGATTTGATGAATTGTTTTTTAATTAAAGGCATAATTACAGTTGGATCCCATTAAAGATTAAAGAGAAAATACCACCCTTAAGGATAAAAAATATGGACTAAAGTTTTAAATTGGAGTTAAGTTTTAATTAAAATAGAATATATTGATATAAATAATATAGATATGAAAAGAAAATTGCATTCCTATAGGTGTTACAACTGAATATACAATTTGTTTAAAGTCGATTTGTTTAGGTAAAATTATTAATCAAACAATGGAAAGATTCAGAGGATTGGTGATTGGAACCAGTCATAATTCAAAATTCAAATGTTTCACTGCAATATTTCCACAAAGGAAATAATGTTAATACGAGAATTCCACCGTGAATTTTCGGTAAGAGCGTATTCCGCACATTACCTTCGCATCGCCTACATACGTCCTACTTGACAGCCGTCACAGTTGCACCTTGAATACGAATACGTATTGTATTCGAATGCAAATGCATCTCTGTTTTGAAATTATTGTAAATAAAAATCCAAAATTATTGAATTGAACATACTGGAAGGGACTGAAAGGGATTATATGTTTTTAATAGAATTAGAAATAACACGTTAAAGGATTTCGCCATAAAACTTACAAATAAATTATCTTGACAAATACTAGGTGTATCACCATCCACCTAGAACCATCCATCATATGTACACATAAAAAATATCAAAATCTGTTTATTAGGAAGTTACACACATCCGAATATTAAGTTGCTCAAACCGAAGCAGAAGAGTTGCTTCACTACAGATTATAAAGACGAAAGCAGTACCATTTTGATCGAATTATAATTTCATCATTCATTAAACGTGTGTAAATTACAATTTACTAGAAGACTAAAGCTCATTAATAACGCGCATAACCTCAAAAATCAAGCCAATTTCCATAGATATTTTCAAAACAAGTATTCTTTTACTTATAGTGCCTGTGTAACTATGTCCTTTTGTCGCACTCTACAACCTTGTATTTGAATAGAAATGCAAAACGGTGGTCTCTTTGAACTCCGCCTCTCACCGTCCTACGATTCCTTTGTAACTGTATGTATGGATACGAGTTGGAGCTGAATTACAAAATCTACCATATTGTGAGTCTCCCAAGTAATCAACTATAATAAATGTTATAAATATATCAAGAAGATATTTATTTTGTATATGTTTATAGAAGTATACAATAATGAACATCTACAACATCAACAAAATATTGATAATCACGAATCACGTACTACACATAAACTGCTAAAGTAAAGTCATACAATATCATTACATTATAAAGTAACTTAAAACATGTAATAGTATAAAGTATGAAAACAAACGAATTATTAAAATCTCTTTAACTTTATGTCGCTTTTTTATATTTGTATTTTCTTGTCGATTCCTTTTGAACTATATTTTCCTTTGAAGGTGACATAAAAATGCTCCAGCCGTTTCAAAAGTAACTCGAATACACATATAGTTAGTTAAATTAGTAGACAAAATAGTTTCTTTTTTAGGTAATTAGGACGCTTTAATTTTGTTTGTATGTTCTCTGGCTAGTACTCAAATTTATAGACATAAAAGAAAATTAAAAAACATCGTATAAAGGAGATGTTTCAATCTTGCCGAGATGTTTGTACACCTTCTCAAAATTTCGAAAAAACACAAAAAGCCCAAAAAATACTCAAAATTACTTAAACGTGTGCTTTTTAGGTACAAAACCAATTTAAATAAATTATTTTTAACATCTTTCAATATGGTGGACCTTCTGATTTAGACAGTCTATGGATGAAACTGAAGTCACCACTATCTGACAGCTGTCATTTTAATGCTTTTAGCTAGATCGGATCCAGTTTGTCTTCCGTCATTAGTTTCAATTGTCAAAATGACATTTTCGCCATCATGTTTTTCTACTGTATGGTTTTGCTTCTAACTTAAAATTGTTGTTCTGTACCAATAACCACAGTTGATTATAATAAAATGCTTAGTAAGGAACAGATCTATACTATATTTACCTTTTATTTATATGGTGTACCTGGCTAAAAGTCCATACATTTTGAAACATCTCCTTTTCGCACGAGAAACACACCCAAAATGACACCTGCGTAGTATAACCTTCATAGCAGTCTGATATATTCACCGTTATACCATCCTGATTTTCAAAAATAGGCATATAGTAAAATATTCGATTTTGTATCTGCAACATACAAGTTGAGGAACGTCTCCCCTCCTTATTTGCGTTCAAGTAGATACGTATTTACAGTTCAGTTCTGTCTAGAAAGTTTTCCTTTTTAAATATATTTTACATTCCTCTTTCAAATAGTAAAATGGTTAGAATTCTTTTGTAAAGCCCGTTTGTTCAACTATATGAATTACTAACATTCATAAACTAATTTAAATTTCAAGAGTTTAATATCAATTTAATAAATCTTCCTTTCATACATTTAGCGAAACGCTAGAATGACACTGTTTTTTAACTGAAATAGTTTTAAATTAAATATAGATTTAGAATAATAAACCTGTTCTTAAATTGGTGCGCCTCTAATCTGTGTCTTAATTAATTATATTATTTATTATTATAATTTAATAATTATAATTTAAGCTAAATTATGTAAATATTTTTGACAACACACGTATCGTACAGCGTACCTAGTCACAGCGGTCTGATTCTCAGCCAGACAGACAGTTTTTATTAATAGTTTATTTCAGTTCTGAGTCTTGTTATTTATATAATCGTTTTTTGATGTATCTACGACACCCACAACACAGCGAATAGTGTAGAGCTAAGTATATTAGAAGCGATTTTATTATTTTATTTCCCAGAGTGAGCAAATATAATAGTTACTACTTTTTCTTCTATTTCCGATTTAATATATAACATTAACATATGACGGGTTCATATCTCGCACAAAGAATTGCGTTTGCTATTCGACACAGGAATGCATTGTATTCTTTCAGCCATGCGGCATGGGCACCGACTTCCTTTAGATTGTTTAAGTTAGGCTTTAATTACAAATAGTTTTAAGATTTTCATCATTTTAAATACAAAAATATATGACTTTTAAAACAGGTTCATACGATATGTTAATTTTATATCATTACTTTTGCATGAATATGTTCAAAAATTACATTGAAAATTAAATTGAATACATAATAGCAACCACGATATATTTATCATGATTGCCGTTCTGTATTCAAAACGTATCCATTCCGCGACGGTATCGGATTGAAGTCATCCATTGCAGTTATTTTCACTTAAAAAAACATGGAAAAACATTAGTGCATTATCCTGCTTCTAACACAACCATTAAAATGCTGCTCTCATCGCACACTAGCAAATACCACACAAGGAGGCTCGACCTGCAGTGCACTCATGACAATTGGTTGCCGATAGCATTTTTTGCCTTTATCCATTGAACGCGAAATCCATATGGACGTGGAAGGCTTTGATTTTACTACTTTCGAACTAAGCGCTCGTTAGTTGAACTCAATGCCTACATTTTGTGATGGGAACCCATTGTTAAGGACTTAAACGCTGTAAAGTTAATGCGTTTCCTTTATTTATTTTACCTAAATCGTTTAGTTGGCCCCATTTTACGTCACTGACACATTACTAAGGTTAACTTTGAAGGTTTTTGTTGAATTTTAAAAACATATTTTAAATTATAACAAGCAACTGAAACCTAAGAATACCCTCAACCAACCTCAAAAACGACTAAAGTATCTTAAGTCGTAAAGGACAAAATATAGCAAATGGTTCTAATACTTGATGGTACGCAAATATTGAGTATTTTTTTAGACTAGCTTCACACGTATAATAAACTTTTTTTGTCAAACCTCATGCAAGTAAATTCTTCACATTGTTTTGCTGCGTCGTTAAAGCAAGCATTTAATTTGTAATGCGCACATAACTTTAGAATATATGCATGACGTGGATTCGAACTCGGACAAACATGTCTCCCAGATCTATCTAAAATCTCACCATTGAGCTATCAATATTTATAACTAGGCTTCATAAAATAAATATGCTATCTAGTAACTAGATTATACGGTAGTTCTAAGTCAGTCAAAGAGCCATTACGTACCAACCCATGCCACTTTAACGTTACAACTCCCTTGAAGATAATTTATTTCGCCAAACGACTCCTTTCAGACAAATGGAGTCGTTTGCGTGTCGCCCTCGGTACTCAAGTCATTTCTTCTTCAACCATTTAATCAAACCAATTGATAGAATAACTAAGACGCTTATTGTATTATCCATCGGAAAACAGATTATTACTTCCACGTGGTCCGCAGAGGAGCGAGAGAATTAATCATCCGGAGTAAATAAGGTTTCCGGCCTTTGTTAAAGGTGGTCCCTTGAAAATATTTAATGTTCATGGCGTTATAAATCTCGCCGTGAGCCCTTTGTGGAAATTTTCGGACAAGAAAACTGTAGTTTTTTGTTATTCATCGCTACGGATGAAAAACGGTGTAACTTTCTTGTATTTAAACGACACTCCAGACTCTTTTTAATTTTTCTTCGCGTGTTATTCCACATGCCCAAAAGTTTTTTGTAATTCCTTGAAAAACGGAACGTTTCGAATAGTAGTAGAAATAATTTTAGTAGTTGCTTATTAAATTGAGCAATGGACATAAATAATTCAAACAAAAAACTACATAGAAATTGCATCGCTTATAACTACATTTAGGTATGCGAAATTCTATATTCTATATATCTATATATTCATAGAAACATATATTACTCAATTCTAATTGAAACTAACTTCAATTCAAAATGTCTACCCGTAAATATTTTCCATAAGTGGTCGCCTTCTTTAAATTTAAACGGGACCTAATAGAAAGTATGCCTTTCTAAATAAAAAAAATGGAGGTCAATGAATAAATGTCATTTTTGCAGTAGGTGCATATCAAAAATAAATCTTACTGAGAAAAACAGTAAATCGTATATTCCTTTATATATATCCTTAAAAATAGTATATTCCTTTATTAAAATATTTAATGTTTGTCTTCATTTTTCAGAACTGCGAAGGCAAATGGCACAAAAAGGACCCTTACAATTTTATCATATCCGCCTACCCTTGGAAAGATCTGTTACAATGATATTTATTTTCAATAAAATTAAAAATCCTTACCCGCATAATTTTTAACTACAGGGCATATATAATTGTAATATTTTTTATACCTATATATTTGCAAGACGGTAAAACCTTAAACAATAATTTCTGGCATGAAATGATTCGTTTGTTTCGGTGGAAGGGTGTTGGTGCTTACTCACTTACGCTATTATGAAGCGATAATCTTAGTCCTCAGGGGTCACAACGCATCCACGATAGACTTGAGTTACAACTCTCGTCTCATATGACGTTTGGTTATATTGTGTGTGTATTCACGACTGCCAATAATCACTTATCAAATGAACAACATATTCGATTGTTGCATCAGTTTTATTAAAAATCTACCATACATATCTACTCACTTTATGTTTCTTATACACACTAACTTTAGAAAATCAATACTAAATGCAAACCTGGTCAAGATTCTCGACTCGAGAACCGCTAAAATTGAATTCACATGTAATTCACAACAGTGGATTCTTACTGCTCTTAGATTACCTATTACCGAAGAAATGTAACCAAAAACAAACCGGTCAGTCTCTGCGAGCTCTAACCACGAAAGTAATTAGTACAATAAACTGCTAGTGTATTGGGACCATCGTCCAATATTCATGTCGGTATAGATAATATCGCGGTCCAGAGCTAGGGTTGCCAATTGGCAGCAAGTTAGATAACATGGACATTTTAATAAAAAAAAAAAACAAAATTAGCATTACTTTCAATGCCATTAAACTGTAGGATGTGAAATGGTGCGCACTTTTTTTTCTAAACTAACGTGAAAAATGATCAACTGCTCTCTTGATGTAAGCGATCATAATTATAGCTGCTCTTGGATATTAGTGTCTAACCCCACATAAAACTGTAGCCTCGCTTGAAGACAATCACAGATGCAATGCTACTCCTCAGGACCAAGACGGTTGTCTTGTTTGTAGTATAGCCAACCGAGACTCTCCGACCGAAACACAAAAATTACTTTACGGCTACCTTTAGTTGTATCATATATTTATTGATTATTTTTTATACCTTAAATGTTTTACAAATAATGTTTGTACATCTAGTCTCATTATACGTTATGTATTCTCACGTTATATTGGAACTGAAAAATGCTTCGAAATACCGACACTTAAGCCTATATGTCGCAGGTAAAACAGCAAGTAAACACTAGTTTGGCGACAAATAACTTTGCAATATTCACGTTTCCGGCAGAAATATTAATAGGGTTCATCAAGATGCCCATTTTCTACCAACAAATTCGCCAATAGTAAATATGTCAAGCCTGAAAACCCTGTTTGGGACGATTATTAGAAGGTCGGAAACAAATCACAGTACGTGTTTCCGATAAGCCGCAATAGTTATGGAAATAGACATGCTTATGCTCCCAATAAATAGTTGCCGGTAGGTAGGTAAATACTTTCCAAATGTTCACATTACCACGCGTATCAAAATATTTTAATGATTGAAGGATGATCAATAATTTAGTTTACAGCAATATTTGTATAGCAGGAACTAGAAGACGGTGAACGATACTGGTGTAAAGTTCTAGCCACTACCATATGAGAGCCGAGATTGGATTTTTATTAATAAATTCCTTGTATTTATTTCATTTATTCCATAAACGTGTCTAATAATTCCGTTTACAGCTTTATTCATGTAGCAGGAACTGAAAAGCAGTGAACGGCGTTGTTAAAAAATTCTAGACACTACAATGCAGAGCCGAGATTTTTATTATAAATTTCCATGTATTTATATTGTGCATTGTAAATCTATATAAATAAAACCATAAAAACAAAAAATGAGGTCTGCCGTGGTGCGCGTATCACGCAAAAACTATTGGATATGTTTTGATCATGTTTTTTGTTTTTCTTTTAAGAATTTAGATTCTTGATATATATCTTAAAAAACACGGTGTCGTTGTTACTATTTTTAACACTGCACGTTCAGCTAATCGTATTTTTTATCGTGGAAAAGTAGGCTAAGCGGTGAGATGTTAATACAGTAGACAACGGTGTCAAAGTTGCGGGTATTAACTATTTTAATTTTAAATTATTTTAATATGACACATCAACTAAATACATCTATATTCATTTTATATTTTAATAATTTATTAAATTACTTTAGTAAAAATGCCTTGAAAATAATTAACTAACCCTAAATATTAGTTAAATTAAGTAAAAATATATAAAAAACAGGTTAAATATATACACATATTTCAATAACCATCAACTTTTATGTTTCACGTCTGCTGCCTCTTCCTTCAACCATACTACTTTAAAAAAATTGTACCTATGTACTGGAATCAATACTTTTTTCAGTGATTACGAAACTTCAGTTCCGACTATGGCTGTAACAACTTATTCCACAATAATATCGATATCATATCGTACGTAAATTTTATCCTAACTGGCAGTTTATTTCGTGCATACAAAATTGTGGCTTTACGTTCGCTGCACTCCTGGCCGTGTTTTGTAATTTGGCGAACGCTCAAAATACATTGTATGGGCGTATATGCCAATTTTCATCGTATTATCGAAAATTTCAGTGTACTTGCTGCAGTCAATCTCGCGTATTTCAATTTAATGGGTCGTAAGGACTACAATACACTCCATGATATTAACGAAAACAAGGTTTAATGTCGATGTATCGCACCGATGATATTTTACGTCATGCATAATAATAGTTAAATATTAAATTATCAAAATGGACGGAATGAAGGTTTGTTTTGTATGTAACATATTGATTGTTTGTTTACAAGAATACAAGAATCTGCGAATTAATTATTTTGCATATGTAATTGTGAAATATGCTTAACTTTTAGCGCATATCCGCCATCTTTGCCACTTGCAGCCACCCAACCAATTGTAAATCGGACCAAACGTTGCTCCATCTTGTCGATCGTTTACAATCTATACCTACAAGTGGTAGACTTATGTACGTAAGTGCCTTATTTTCTACTTTGTCTACATTTGTTACTGGTAAGTAGAACAGATTAATACTTGATTGTCCACATTTACGAGCAGACGCAATTATACGATAGACGATTTAATGTGCGTAGATACACAAAATTTATTTTATACATATTTATTACGCGTCAAGCTATGAAATATAGGGTAACTTTACCGTAAGGGTCAGCCGCGGTAGTACAAATAAATTTCCTTAATAACCATTGCACAGTGGTATGAAATGTTACAGTACTGAAGCTGACAATAATGGTACTATTTCTCTGTCCCGTTTGTAACGAGTCCCCGCGCGACAAACCCTCGAGTTCAGATCCTCAAAGAAATATATTACTTTAACTTTTCTTTATAATACAGCTATTTCTTATATATGTAAGTTATAATGAATTAATTTGTATGACTTATTATACATAATTACCATAGAAATTTAACATACTATTACAATGTAAACTGCTAAAGGAAGAGAAACGTATTTTTTTTTCAAGGTAAGTACTAACGTGGAGATCCAAGTTAGTACCTACCTACCATGAAAAAATAATACCCTTAAAAATATATTTTAAACTAAAATAAGTTATTGTGATATTAACAGTATAAAATAAATAATTTTAACAACATCAATGACCAAATAAATTCAATTTTGATCATATTAAATTCCTGACTTTTGAAGAAATACATTAAAGACCTTTTGTTTAAAATAAATAATACCATCTACGATGAATACCCATTTCTGTTACAAACTAAATTGCTATTAAGATAATTTGGAAATTTCAGAATATGGGTATGCATGGAGGAGGTGACTGAGATATGTTAAATTTAATTATATCAATCACTGTCGACTAGGAGGACAGCGGCCTCCTACTCGATTTTGTAATTAGGCTTCCGATTAATTTTATTATCATTGGTTATTAAATTAACGGTAAACGTCCATTGTGAAGCTATGATTATATCAGTATAAAATAATCTAAGAACTCATAGAAATATGTATATACATATATAGTTTAATAGCAACTATGGTTTTTTAGTCCGCATCCGCGTCCACCCTTAGATAGAACTTCTATTCTATTTAAGATTGGACGTGGTTGTCCATGGGCTGCAATGACAACTTAACATCAGGTGGCCTGCATGCCCGTTTCTTTCTCTATCACAATAAAAAAAAGTTACAAAAGCATGTTTGCTGGCTACATTTACAAAAGAAGCGACATGTCAGTCCACACGAGTATTAACGTTTTTACGTACACAAATTGGATTTCAGTCTCATTTGACGTTGGATATGGATACCCATTGACTTCAGAAAATACTTCACAACAAATGGGCTGCATACACCTAACATAAAAAGTATTGTTAAACGTTTGAACAATAAGGGGTATTGGCTTCATATAGGTAGCTGAAACAATAAAGTTAAGTCAAGAATAAAGCATTTATATTATGAAAATTAAAAAAGGTTGAAACTAAAAAAGATAATAAACTTTCGAACATTAAACAATTTCTTTCATTTCGATAATTTTTATTATTGGTTTACTAAGGACAAATAATTAAGTTTTATATTGCCTACTTAGACGATAAGTAAGAAAAAATACTATATAGATAATAATTAAGAAGAAATTAATATTTCTAATGATAAATTGTAGGTATAAGACTTACCTTAATTAAAAGATATTTGCTCAACGGAAACTTAATCTGTCCGTATTGGATCTTCATGTAAATTTTAAATAAACGACTAGAAAATCTTATAATTCTTACGGTAAGATTTTCTGATACCTATCGTTTTGCTTTTCACGGAAATTTGTTTTACGGCAATCATTTTGCTACACCTCTCTATTTTTTAAAGAATAATGAATTCCCCGAAATATTAATTTCCGCTGTCAATTTTAATCAACGCTACCAGATAAGGAAGTGATTTGTTAAAAAAACAATTATCTGTCGTCCGGCACCAATAAAGACACGTCAACGTCAAGAAGTGTGGCGACCATCTTAGGAATGTTTTCTCAGGTATAGCACCTCGGATAGGACAGCTATTTCATTTAAATTGTTTGTGTTCATACAATTATATCTAAAATAATTTAATCTATAAAAATCAAAAATCATTGACTCAATATATTGTATAGGATACACTAATAGAAAATACTTTAATAATATTTATTGTGTGAGAAAGAAAAATGATCGAGACATCAGATTTTCTATTCATTAGAAGTGTAACGGATATTTTAGGGTCCACGTTTATTCCCATTACCGATACCCGAAAAGCGTAATGTTTATTAACCTATCAAGTTTGTTTAACAAGGCTTAGCGTTGGAGCAAAAAATGGTAATGTCTTCCAGCTTTATTTAAAGGATTTTTTAAATTAGATTAGGTATCTATTGTGCCAATATTACAGCAATAACTCCTGAAAACCTTATTATTGATGAATAAATTAATAAGATAAGCAACTAAGTAGGTAAGTGATAAATCTGTAAAAATAAAATGATAGAAATCTTTGATTACGCACTAGAATTTCACTGTGTCACACTAAGACTACCGGATGGATTTCAACCAATTTTTATGTTTACTTCTTGGACATTTGATTTTTATAAATAAATGAACACATTTCTGAAATAAAAATCGATATAGATCGACCGATATCTTAATATATTATGAAGTTATTAATGCTTTGAACTGCGACTTTTATAAGCACTACGCGTGCAGCGATGTTTGATTTAAGTGTAATGACCAACAATTTTATTGAAAAGCTCTTCAATAGTAAGCATCAAACATTTATGCGTATTACAATTATTACTAACCTTAACAAATGGCATAGTTGTAAGATGCTAGATTTTCAAATAAATTCTCCTTCATGCAAATCCTTGGCACGCTCTTATGTGGATATTATTATCTGATTTGGATTAAGAACGCGATAAAACATCGTGACGAAATTAAATATTTTTGTTACAGAAGGATAATAAAGTTTTAGTCAATCAAGGCAATAGCTCAATTATATTAGTATTTATAATTCATTATCCTTAAACTCGCTCATTCTGAGAGGAGACCCGTGTCTAACAGTGAGACAGTAGGTAATGGATTATTATTACGATGATGAATACTAAAGATGAATTCAATCAATTACGTATAGCTTTTAATGTTAGATTTACGCGTACCTTTTATAAACTTTTCCTTTATTTGAATATGGTATTGTGAAACTATGAAACATGAGTAGTTATTTGAGTTTCTATAACTCGTGTCAGTGAGCAGGTGAGTCGTACGTCTCGCTGCAACCGTAATATTCTCCATCCGCAGATTCGGCGAATAAATCTCCGGGATCCGGAACGAACGACCGCTACCGGGACGCAGTTATCTACGACTCTTTTATTTTATTTCCGTTTGTTCGTACTTTGCTAAAAGGTACGTTAGGTACTCGTATATAATAGTAGATAGATAGGCATAGGGTTGCCGTCACCTAAATTTTCGATGCCGAATAAAATGGCCAAATTCGGATTGATATCTACTCTTTACACACCTTTGAGATTTTTATGGAGATCTGTCGTGGTGTCCTCACTATGTCATCCTTCATTGTTAAAGCATATGATATAATTAATTATTAATATATTATCATATATAGAATGATGAAAATCTTATAACTAATTAAAATAAAAACCTAACCTAAACAATCTAAAGGGAGGCCGTGCCTATGCGGCATGGTTCCAAGAACACTATAATTAATTTCACTATATTTGAAATACTGTATGAGCATACAATGGCAGTTTAAGAAACCTGTACAAAAGGGGTCACGCCGAAACTAAAAAGCTCTGACCAGGAAAGAGAGCGTCCCTTAAACATAACACTGTTGTTATAAGACATAAAAAGATGCCATAGCTTATATAGGCAGTGTCTCTGGATACAAATACGGAAATGTTCTTTAACAACCTTTAATTTTACTTCTAAAATAGGTATACAAAATAATAAAAAGGTAATTACCGAAAAAATATCAGTCTATTATATATTATTAAGGCTGCCAAACATTCCTTTCTCATAGCTAGTTAATAAATTCGCGCGCCCTCGCCGGGCTCACTCTCGACATCTGTAATGGCGCCCTAAGCATTCAGCCTTTGAGCCCCCTTGCTTTGTTCAGTCGATGGTTCCCCTCTTTATTATTATTTCCGTCGAAAACATTCCAACAGTCCTCCCGAAGCTCTCAGTAACACAATACATATTATTTTTGGACCTCCCGTTTATATTTCAATATTTTGGAGATTATGCTTTTTCGCTCGACAATAAATTTGAATTTTAAGTCTGGTTGAAAGTAAATGTTTTACTTTATACACCTCAAACATATGAATATTTCAAAAATGTGAAATTCAAAATCCAAATAACTGACTACAGGTTATAAAACACTTATACGTAAAAAATATGAATTTCCCAAGACCTCCGGGTTCGAGTCAATAACACCCACGACTTATTTATTGTTTATACCTAGAAAATAATTACGACTTCCTCTAACAGAAAAAAACATTAGTAAGAAACCTAGATTTGTGATACTTCTAAATGTTTAGTTGTTCTTCCTAACGTGTTGGACTATAAAATAAAGCCTACGTAAACATAGCTACTAATCTACAAGTACGATAGTGGCTTAATTGTTTGATAATATGTGATTTACTGATACGGATTTCTCATATTAATTCTCGAGTAACTGTCGTAATATAACAGTGTACTTGGATCTTTCTATGCTTATTTATTTAAACATAACTCCAATATAATTTCTATTCCTTTTTCAATTATTCGGGCTGGTATTTTCTACTCAGAATAAATGGAGCCAAACAGGAACTATTCCCTTTGAAAAAAATAAGAATCGATTAAAGAATAACAGCCTTATGCGGTAAGAAACAAAGAAATACAACTTATTACATACTACATCCTTTTTTAAAGTCTATCGCTAAATAAGTAAATACCTAGACAGAAGGATCACTTTGTTTTAATTATCTAAGGATACGTTAGAAAAGCGAAGAGAATTAAATTCTTAAACTTTCCAAACTTGAAGTTCAGTAGAGTTGCTCGATTAACTCATTGATTTTATGAATTCCTTTGTATGTTTTTTCTATTAACCTAATCAAAGGTAAGTACTTATAGTAAATATATAAAACATTTGCACATCTCTCTGCTCTATTTTAGATAATTAAGGAAATCTTTGAATCATTATTTAATCTACCTATCTATCAAGATTTTTCAAGTAATAGATGTACTGAAATTGTATTATCAGGTTAACAAAGACAAATAGAAATCATCTATTTTTTTCAGTAAATGTTCAAGATTTCTTGACATTACACTGAAAAGCATAATAATGCGGGTACTACCTGCATTTTCTCTATTAGAATTAAAGATTTCTTAAAAAAGTCCCACTCCACGGTTTCAATAATACTATGCCGCAAGACTCTTGGCCTATGTTCAATTAACCTTCAATTCAACTTAAAATAAATTTATACTAAAATTCTTATTATTCTATTTAATTTTAAGTCTGTGTAAATTTCATAATACTCATAATCAATTATTGTGTAGGTAGGTATACAGTGAAATTTAAGAAAAATTTCAGAATTATAATGTGATTAACATTACCATAGATGATTTATAGTAAATTGCATACCCTTGATTCTAAACGGCAACAGCAAAATTTTCTATGTAGCTTTAGCTCCCTATTAATTGACATAGATCAGATCTATTCATTGTATAGGAGTGTAAGTTTGTTGCGGTTTTGTAATAATGTTTTCCATAGTAATGTCAGAAATTGGTACTACAATCTGTTAAAAACTACTATCAGATACTTTTTATTTAAATCCAGAGAATTAAAACTAAATAACATTATTTTACATGGCTTTATTATACAAACTACATTATAATAATATTACATTACATAAACAAATATTAATTTATTTTGGTTTGGCTTGTACATTTGATAATTTTGTTGGGTCAAATTTATATGTTTTCTGAAGAGGACCTTTACCAGCTTTTGTGAATATCATTTCATCAACTCGTTGTCTATCAGCTAGGTCCCTTGAAATTTTCATGTTAGTCCATGACTCTTTTGCACCTTCAATAAATCCCTTTTTCTTTATTGGTAGAGCATCGGGTGAATGCTTGTGTAACTTTGGAATCTTAAAGTACTCTCTTACACCTGGTACTTTTAAGACACCCACTTGACATAATGAAATGAAGTTACTAGAGCACCAGTAAACTAAAATGGCTCCAGGGAAGTTTATTGTAAATGGTATCATTATAACTGGTATAGCACGGAGGAAGTATCTCATCAGCTGCATGTTTTGTGCTTCAAGGCGCCCACCATCAACACCCAACTCAATGGTTGCCCACATTGTTGCACTTGTTATTAGAGGAAGTAAAAAGAATTGATCCGGGACTGTTAAATCTGTAAACCACCAAAGACCCCCAGTCATCAAGCTCTCTACCGGACAATTGGCCATGCTCCGTAGGCCCATGAAGAAAGATATAAAAAGAGGTGCCTGTGCTAATGGCACCATTATATTTTTCAGAGGATTCAATCCTTTGGACTTCATAAACATCATCATTTCCTGTGCATAACGAGCTGCTTCTAATTGATTACCAATCTGTCGCGCTTGAGTCATCTTGAGCTGTAACGTCTGAATTTCGGGTAAATAGTTATTCATGATAGCTGTGTTTCTTTGAGCTATGATAACAAGGGGAAACATGACGAGACGAACAACAACTGTGCCTATGAGGATCGCTCCCCACCATGGGACGTCAAGAGACACATGGAGGTACTCCAAACAGTTCTGGACCATACCAACTGGGCCCCATCCACCGAGCCCTAAGCTAGCAAACGTAGGTTCACCGTTCGCAGCCAATGATTGCACTGTCTCTGTCAATACCGCCGGATCTGGCACGGGTGGCGGTTCTGGTATACTCTCCACTAAAGGCGTTGTTTTCCCGGCATCGTTCACCCCTGTGGACGCAAATCGCACTGACCCGGCTGACGAATAAAAGTAATAAACTTTTGCCTTCTTAACCTCAAACTTTTTCTCGCAGAATATGTTTATGACGCCACACCGGCGCCCGTGGCGACTTAACAACTTAAACATTTTATATTAATGTAATATAATTAACTAGATCGTAATAGAAATATCTATTGCATTGCATGTGATTTTTAGTTATGAAATCAAGTCTCATATACACTAACCAAGCATCGTATTGCTTTTGACATTGACAAGTTGCCAGTTGACACTGACAATAGATTTGGAAGAGAAAATACAGTAACATATTCCTCCTGATTAATTCGAAAATTGCCCGTACTGCTTCGGAGCCTAAAATCGCCTTGCTACTCCGCACTTTTACTTCAGCTTTACGAACGAAGCCGCCGCATAAATCTCTCAGTCAGTTACAGAATAACGTTACAAAACGTGGGCAAACAAGTTATCACGAGTAATCGTGAACGTGAGCAGTCATGTTAGGAACAATGTAAAATCAGAGCAAAGCTTTTATGGACCCGTTAGAAATACATTTGTTCGTTATGTATCACGTACTCAGCTTTTTTACTTTTAGTTGCTAAATTCCTAGAAAGGAAAGAAAGGAATACTCGTTTCGTTTCTTTCAAATAGTAATTGCTACTCCTGCACAGGACGTGTCATCATCATCATTCACTGTCAAGAATAAAAACAAGAAATGGAAATAAAATCCAAAATATCTGTAGCTAATGAATTAGTAGTGACATCTATGTTTAATACAGTGTAAATTCATTGGCATTAAAATAGAAGTTATCACTAACTTTAAAAAATATCTCTATCATCTGTCAATTTCGCTTAAATTCATTTAATTCATTAAATATCAAAGTTAAAACAAGCCATATGAAAACGTATCGTAGTAATAGCACATGTTTTTGAAGTTATAGTATTATGAAATATGTATAAAAATAAAATTATAATAAAAAGTTTTCTTAAATATTCAGAACTAAATTAATATATGAACTATGGCACATGTTTCTTATCCTTTCAAAAAGACCAACAAGGCTGTTTATCAAAAACCGGCATCAGTTCTTACTGAAGATTCATTATACTGGAAAAAGTTAGGGGTACGTAAATCTCACGAAATCGATACATGCTTATTTAAAAAAATAATCATATTACACTTTGACGCTTAGGTTACTAGGATAAGACTGATTCAGTCATGAGCCGTCCACATCTGCAAATGCATCGCATTAACCTAACACCTAGAACAACTTTGTATAGAATCACACCTAGTACTAATCATTCATCGGTTCATACTTCATACTAAATGTAGTGTAGTAAAGTGTTTGGTTACCATAGACCAAAACTCGTCACACTGATCACAGAGTTTACCCAACTCCCAAATAATGAGACTAAGGCAATGTTATCAGTTTTAACAGATTGTAAAACCAGTATTACATTGGTAATTCTTTTCATGGTACAAGTGTCATGGAATAGTGATTTAAGTGGTAGGCTAGTGGTAAGGTTCTGGCCTTTCATTTGGGGTGTCTGGGGTCCAATCCCTGGCATGCCTCTTTGGTTTTCTAATTTAGTATATGTTTACAAATCAATTAACAAGGTAAATTTAATAGTTGTCTATAAGGGCAAGAGCTGGCAAAAACAAAAGCAGGTCTACTTGTTTCTTCATCTACATAATAATTTTATCTATAATTACACATTATTGGAGGCAACCATCTTAGTCCTCAAGAGTAGGAAGGCATCTGTGTTCATC